>JAURVB010000063.1:0-77243 GCA_033002965.1 Piper betle | reverse complement strand
CTCAATTTGATAACGTTGGCACTATTCAGAGTAAGTTGTTTTTATTTTTTTCCCCTTTTTAATTGCAATGTCTAATTCCTAGGTGTTTGGTTATGTAAGCATAAATTATAATACTTCATCCACCTTATTGTGAAAAGAGTTGGGAACACGGATCCTAACCTATGAGGATCCATGCAAAGTTTTGGTAGCCGAATGTCTTTCCTGATACTGTAGCCCCTTTGTTTGGGCTTACAACAAACTTATTGTGGAGTTGCATAAATAATAGCACGACAAAAAGTTAAGTTTAGTTGACTGAAGTGCAAGGAAAGTGTAACTTTTAGATGGTCTAACCATTTGGCCCAAAAACTCAATTTGTAAGGAAAGAGAACTAGTAAATATTTACTTCAACACTCTCTCACGTGTAAGTAGCTTTTTAAGGCTTAGTACGTGAACAAACATGAGGTGAAATAGTACATTGGACACAATATGGGGCAAATTAATGTTTTTATCGGGTATGTACCGTCCACGGGATTTGGACCCAGGACCTTTAAATGCTTTGATACTATGTAGGTTTTGGATGTTTTAAATGCTTAGCCTAAAAGTTCGATCTCTTAAGAGAGAGAACCAGTGAATATTTACTTCGAAGCAGAAAGAAACATTAATGTCCCAACTTTTCCTAGCTGGACTTTGATGAGGTGTCAGATAGCCAGAACAAATGCAGATATATGCTATTTGGAGACCACGTGCACCACATGGCTTTGCTGTTCTTGGGGACTGTATAACACCCACGTAAGCTTTGAACAACTCGT
Organism: Piper betle; assembly: GCA_033002965.1. Lineage (NCBI taxonomy): Eukaryota > Viridiplantae > Streptophyta > Magnoliopsida > Piperales > Piperaceae > Piper > Piper betle. Next base: position 76,455 of record JAURVB010000063.1, on the reverse strand, counting down.
GACTGTTTTCATTTTAAAAAAATTTTGGCTAACTGAAGCCATCTTGGAAAGTTTTATTCTATTTTACTTGACGTGGGAAGAATTTCATGCCTTCATAAGGTCCTAATATTTTCTTATGCGACAAAATTTGTGTTGATGTGCAATGCTTTTGATTTTGGCTTTGCAAATACTCTTTTCTAGGTTAGTTTTTGGAATTCTTTTATGTATGCATTATTTAGAAAGGTCTGATTGTTCCCTAGGAATGATCCTCCTACAAAAGGTGTTCTTGCTGTCAATACGAGTTTTGTGAGGGTCAAGAGGCCTCTATCTTTCAAGCCAATTTGGCCGTTCCCTTTAGCTGGATATACTGGCCAAGATAGTAGTCAAGATATAGAAGAGCCAGTTCCAAGTGGTGATGCTGGTGAAGGAAGCAGTTGCTCCGTGTGGCTGCCTGTAGCACCCCCAGGTTATGTTGCTCTTGGCTGTGTCGCTTCTGTTGGTGATGGTTCACCGCCTCTTTCATCGGCTTTGTGCATATTGGCCTCTTATGTTGCACCATGTGCATTCAAGGATTGCATTGCAATTATTTCTTCTGAAAGGTTGATTTCCAATTCATGCACCTTAATTTATTTAGATCTGTATCTATGATGCCCATTCTTCAAATTTGAACTTCATGTTGCAGTTGTTCTTCACCAGTGGCCTTTTGGCGTGTTGATAACTCTTTTGGATCTTTTTTACCATCAGAACCTGGTACTATGAGTATAACTAGGGGGGCGCCTATGAGTTGCGCCACATTATCTTTGGTTACTTAGAAGAAGCAGTGAAGGCAGAGGCAGCTGCAATTTCTCGTGACTTGGATTTGCATACCATTCGACCAGTAAGATATGCTGCCAGTACATCTAGTAGGCAGATTGAACCCACATCTACCTTCAAGTTGGTATGGTGGGATCATGGGTGCACATCTGACAAAAAATTTCAATTTGGCGTCCAATAGTATCTGATGGGATGGTTTATCTTGGTGATATTGTTGTCAGTGGGTATGTGTTATTTGCAACATTTATTTCATAGTTGTGATTGTTCCATGTATCAATTTGAAGGGTGAATAGTTAACGTCTTGTGTATGGAACTCAGGTATGAGCCTCCTTGTTCATCAGCTGTTCTTGAAGACAACGGAGATGGCACCATTTTGAAGCCTCCTATAGATTTTCAACTTGTGGGAAAAATAAAAAAACAGAGAGGGGTTGAAAGTATTGCACTCTGGCTGCCTCAAGCTCCCCTGGTTTTGTATCTTTGGGTTGTATTGCTAGTAAGGGCAATCCAAAGTCTTCAGAGTTTGATGCATTTAGGTGCATTCGGAATGATATGGTTACTGGTGACAAATTCCCAGATGAGTGTCTCTGGGATACATCTAGTGCCCACCTTACAGCTGATACTTTTAGCATATGGACTGTTGGTGGTGAGTCTGGTACATTCATTGTTCGAAGTGGATTAAGAAAACCACCAAAAGATTAGCCTTGAAGCTTGTGAAGTCCGATTTATCTTGCTGGATGGATAGCATAGTCATAAATACAGAAATAACGACATTTTCAGCAGCTTTTTATGATGACTTTGTGGGCTTGGTAAGAGATTTCTGGAAATGTGCGAAGTCATTATGTTAAAATTAAACAGCATCCATGGTAGAGAATAATTGAGGGGAGTGCTTCAGTAGCTTTAATAGTTTACATTCACAATCCTTCTTGTCTATTAAGGAAATGATAGTGTTCAAAAACTTTTTCTCATCTATGATTATCTCTTCGTTCAAAGTATTAAACTTCTTGTTATTTTCCAGTTCTCACTTCCTTTTACTGATGAATGGTTTCAATTTTACCATTAAAATGTCATTCCTGCCAAAATCTATGCTGCATTTTTCTTATATGCTTTCTGTTTTGTGGGTATCAAAGAGAACTTTGCCACTACAGTCAAATTGGTGCTCTTATATCTACCTTCTTTCTCTGTTAATAAAAAGTGCTATTTCTGACATTCCTTGATATAAGTGTGGGTCTTCTTTTTCAGTAGTAATCATATACAGTTGCTTATTACTAAATCACAGCAAGAGCAAACAACATACTATGTCTTTCTTGATTAGCTATAGGACTATTTTCGTTTTAGTATGGTTTACTGTTTTTTTTAATGCTATATTTTGTGTTCTGGCAGATGGTTCCATTGTGCAATGTCTCCCTTAATGACATCGGAATAAATTTGCATGGGAGACCTGACTGTTTGACCACAAACGTGAACTTTTCATTGGCTGCAAGATCATATAATGACAGATACAACTCTTGGGAACCTCTGATTGAGCCAATAAATGGGTTCTTAAGGTGATAATTTATTTATTTAATCTGCATATTGTTCTCGGAAGAAAGTGCAGATTCTTGCTTTTCAAGAATCTGATTGGTGCCTTGTTTGCATGTGTTTTACACTGAAATTTATTCTTCATACAATGGAGTCCCTTCCATCTTTTGGATGAGAAAAAATCTTATATTTATTGTTGAACTTACCTAGAGTATTCCAGTTTAAACTCCAATCTGATTTTTGCTGGAGAGCCTAGTCTCATGATTTGAGGTTTTGGTTCCTTTTTTCAGTCTACAAATTAGGAGACTGACTGCAATATTATATGCAGGTATCACCCTTGCCTAAATGCATCTACCTCTGCTCCTCAACTACGAATTACTTCTGCACAAGATCTCAATCTGAATATCTCTGTGTCTAATATAAACATGATTTTGCAAGCCTACAGTAGCTGGACTAATCTATGCAATGTCGAATCCTTTAAGAAAAGAGTTAGTTCATCCTTTTTGATATGCGTTAGATTGTGGTTTCCTTCTTTCCTAACATGCAACCCTTGTGAAATATATCTTACAATGTATTCCTTTGTTTGTCAAACAGGAATTTTCTCTGCCAACTCACGATGGAAAATCTGTCATCGATTCTCATCACCATAGAAAATTTTCAATTGTTCCTCAGAACAGACTTGGCCAAGAGATATTCGTAAGAGCTGTTGAATCAAGAGGACTTTCAGATATTATTGTGTTGCCTTCTGGAGATACTAAACTTGTTAAGGTTCCTGTAATGAGAAACATGGTGGACGCACACCCAAGAGGCAGCTCAAGGAAGGTTTCATGGGTGTTGATGACTGTTGTTGTATGTGATGCAGAGGTTGTTTACTATTCTGTTTCCTGGTTTATTTTATTATCAGAATGGTAAATGATTGATAATCAATTTTTCAAATTGAATTTAGTGTCTTTGCAGATAAAGTTTGTTATGTTGATGTGTAATGACCTGACGCAAGTGTGAACTTATGGGCCGAAGTCATTGTTTGATAAAACGGTTACACAGATTAAAGATTTATAAGTCCATCCTTGCTTATATGCTTAAGATCCTTACTTTAGGCATTGGATGTGAGATTATTCTTTCATCCATACATTCTTGGGTTGGCTCTTATATTATAATATAATGATCTGGCCAAATTACAAATTGATGGGCCTAAGTCATTCCTTCAAAAATATTGCACCAAGTTGAAGATCTATAAGTCCATCCACACTTGTATACTGTAGATCGCCCCAATAGTTACTAATGCGGGAATATCCGTTCATATATCAGGGTTTTACAACAATACCTTTCTAACCTCCTTGACGAGGCCTTCAGGGGAGGAAGCTGACCATACAGTATGTGACATAGCCAAACGGAGAAAACTTGGTGCTTTTTTCATTAAACTTGTTATGATCTGTTCATGCACTCCTGGTATCTATTGTTATGCTTTCTTGATGATCTACGAAATTCTTCCTTTTATGGATCCAGTGATCTAATGTATGGTAATAATTGTACGAGTTTGTGGTTTGTTATTGTCAAAGCATCATCATTTTATCATTCACCATTTCCGAAATAAATGGGTTGTCAATGTTATTGTCTAAACTCTAAATGTTGTTTTCCACAAAATGTTTCAGCTACCAATATTTGAAGGGTTAGATTGTCACTGTTATACAATGACAATCTGCCTCTGCCCTACTGAAGATGCTCCTAGGAGTTTACTGCCAAAGAAACAAAGCGCTCGAACATGCGGGGTTCTTTCCAAACCTTTGGCATCAGGCATGGATTTGGTGATCTGGCATGAGACATTTTTCTTCAGAGTTGATTCCCTGGTAAGTGGGCTTAGATAGTAGACCCATTCTCTTTCAGTTTTCATGGTTCGGCAACTGGTATCTTTTACTGGCTTTTTATAGAATTAACCCTTGTCTGGTATAGGCTTTTCTATCTCAATTTCTGATACTAGGTGATGTGTCATCTTTTCTTTGAGGAGGCGACCCATATCTTCTTTTTATTTCATCTACTAATTTCATATAACTGAGGTCAGGGTAATAAATAAATAGTATGCTAGTTCCTCTTTCATCTACTAAATTCATTAAACTCTGAAAGGAGAAGAACAAGCAGGCTACCTCAAGAGGCAGAAGGCAACAACGAAAAAAAAAGATAGAAAATTACTTCCAAAAAGTCAGCAAGAAAGTTACAATTATTCAAAAATTGTTGGTTGTTTTTAAGGACATCAAGGGCTAATTGAACCTCAGAGACAATTGTTGAACCGAGAGCCTAGGATGTTTTCTGCATGAGTCTTTTGAGTCTTTGGAATGTTCTGATTTGGGATAAAATAATACCCTTATACATTTTAAATATATATGCAGTGTGTTTATGATAGTAGTTCTGCATTCTTTCAAGGATTAACTTCTGTTTTCTGATTTGCAGGAAAATATTGTGATTGAATTCAAGGTGACTGATGTCCGAAAGGGTAAGCTTTCTGTTTATGTCATGGTATTTGTGTAATAGTGCACCTGTTTTTGTAGCTTGGTTTGTTTAATAAATGTTTTTTAGCAGGTGAAGTTGTTGGCTGTCATTCGTCACTTTTGAAAGATGTAGCTTGTGATATTGGTTCAAGACCAACTTCTGATGAATTGAGTTGGATTACACTTCCTCTGGAGAATGGGACGGTAAATTTGTTGAACATGTGCCCTTTTATTGTCTTGTGAACTTACGCAGAAAAAATTTGTAGACTGATTTACTGTTTTTTCCATTTGAATTTTTATTCATATCCATCTTATGCAGATGCTTAAAGAAAGGAACCCCAAGACATTATTTCCAAAGCTACGATGTGCAGTGCTACAAATGGCAACACCTGCAGAAGATGTTATGAATACTAATGTTAGTGACAGCAACTCTGGATTTATTCAGATTAGCCCATCAAGAAATGGACCTTGGACTACTGTCAGATTAAACTATGCTGCACCCGCAGCTTGTTGGAGGTTAGGAGATGTCCTCGTTGCGAGTGAAGTAAGCTTAAATGAGGGCAATGTCTATGTAAACATCCGGTCGCTGGCATCTGTCAGTAACCATACAGATTTTGTGATTGATGTGAGCCTTAACTCCAGAAATTATAAATCGAAGTTGAGTTCTCCGGAAGCAAACAAAGAAACTGATGGGGAATATCTTGAAGGAAAACCTACTGGAACCGATGATATGAGTTCCACAAATCATGTGAGACGTAAAAAGATGGATACAAAGTGGGAAGCATGCCCCAGATTGTGCAACTTCTCTCTTGGTTGGGCAATTAAATCCGCATTAGAATTGTAATATCATAGTGAGAGGTTGAAGTCAACAGAGAGCAAATTATTAAAGAGTGATCACCTGCTAGTTCCCAAGGTTCACATTTGTAGAGATCAACCTCTGGGATAATGTCAAGCTCAATTTCCAAGCCATGAATCTTTCGCTTGAGATAGTAGTTCACCAGCTCTTCGTCGGTGGGATGGAACCTAAAGCCTGGTGGCAATCCGATGGGTGCCATGGTTGTTTCTGCTCTAGGCCTCTCTCCTCCCTCTCCCTCCCTCTCTCTCCCTCTTCTTTTTTTTGGCCATTGGCGCCATGATCGGCATCCTATATAAAAGGATTCAAAGTTCTTTGTCTTTGAGCTGTTTTTGCTTTCTCTTTTAAAGATTCTAGACAAACGTTCTCCTCAAGCCCACAACCATTCTCCCACACCATGGTCTTTCTCTGTAAATGTCCACCGCCCCATGATGTGCACTGAGCTCTCCTCTGTGTATATGTTTCCCTGGCATTGTTCCAACCACTAATAGGACTTAGATTTTGCTCATTTTGCATTGGCCAATCCCAGAAAGAGCTGAGTGAAAGAGAGGGAGAAAGAGAGAGTGTTCAATCAAAAGAGGAGTGACATGGCCCGGTTAAGCTTTTCAAATCACGGCGTATCAATATATATATTTTTGTACCATGATTTGTGATCATGAGCTGCAAATCACATTTGATATGATCTCCAGATTGTAGCTTTCTCTTTTACTTGACAAGGTGCAGACTTTCTTTGATTAGTGACAGTACGTAGCTTCTGATACATTATGTATAAAGAGAACAATAAATTAACTAAAGCGACTAAATGTGTTGCATAGGGATAGGGTTGAGAACAAACTTTAGTTGGATCATGTTTGCTGTTGGTCGATGGATGTCTCAGTCGTAATCTAGACTCAGAAATAGAGAACTCAAAAGGCATGGACTCGGATGATTTTCTTTCCATACATTTTCATTTTTCACCACCACGGTTAATTACCTCAGTCCTCAGATACTGGAGTTGACAAAGGACAAGTTAAAGACGTACATTTTGCATGCTCTTTTGAGATCCTTCAAAAATTAATCTCATATATTCAATAGGGTAAAATCGGAAAGTATTTATAAATTGTTTAGTTTAAATTAATTATTTTGAAAAATATTTTAAATCCACCAATTTTTAAACGGGCTGGGTCATTATATTAATTAAGGGTGAGCCTTATACAAATGAGTTACAGCTCATATTATAGGCTACAATTTTATTTCTAGTAATTTAATAAGTCTCACTACTTAAAATCTACATAAATAAATATAAAATAAATAATTAAGGCACTTATAAAATTTCAAATCAATGCAATGCTTTTAACTCTTTCATTTTAATTATCAAGGTAATTCAAATAAAAATTAATTTTAAAATATTTTTAAATTATATATTTTTAAAGATTCTAAAAGTTAATCATATTAATGTCTAAAAAAGATAAAAATTTACCAACCTCCCATACATATGTACCCTACTTCCTATATATATATATATATATATATATATACTATTATGTAAGAATTCTTGGGCAGGGGATTTCTGTCCTCTCGAGTCAGTCTTCGCTTCGTGTTAGGTTAGAAGGTTCGAGGGGGACCAAAGGCACCCTTGCCGCACAAAGAAACCATCTAAGTTAGAAAATAAATAAAAAAACGCTGCGAGCGAGGAAAAAATAGAAAATTTTTATGTGATTCTTTAGGGTTCAACTCAAATCCCTAAATCAGTTAACAGTGAGATTGATACTCATAATCTACTATTTCTTCTTCAGTCTTCGCTTCGTGTTAGGTTAGAAGGTTCGAGGGGGACCAAAGGCACCCTTGCTGTGCAAAGAAACCATCTAAGTTAGAAAATAAATTAAAAAAATGCTGCGAGCGAGGAAAAAAATAGAAAATTTTTATGTGATTCTTTAGGGTTCAACTCAAATCCCTAAATCAGTTAACAGTGAGATTGCTACTCATAATCTACTATTTCTTCTTTGATTTTACACTTATACAAAATAATAAATTTTGTCATTTTTTTATTTGATCCGTGTTTGATAGCTTTGACTCCAATGTCCTAATTCTCCCCTTTCTTGTCTTCAAATCTTCAAAATAAATTCACCACTACATCTAGAACATCCAAAAATGGAGGGATAACAAGTTTTGCCTCGATCTGAGGTCGGAAGATTTTCAAATTATTTTCGGAGCAATAAAAGGCTGAACTGGATTGCTTCAGGTTGGTTCAAAGTATGATAAATGCTTGACTAGACCGGGTGGTGTGTGCAAGCTTCTGGATATTTCTTGGTGCGCCTAGCTGCAAGTGGTATTCGATGCATCAATTGGTTTGTGTGAGATTCCTCAACTTAATCCTACATCTAATACCTACTGGGAGAAGATCCTGTTTATAAATGAGAATGAACTATAGATCTTTAATTTGGGTTAACCATTTTAAAGAAATGACTTAGGCCCATTACGTTACACTTTGGGTCGGGTCGTTACAGGTGGTATCAGAGCAACCTGGTTCCGTGTTAGATGGTGGGTTGGATTAGGGACGTTGGCTAGGTTGTTGGTTATGGGCCAGAAAGGTCGTGGGCTGGGGCTAGCAACGGGCTGGACTAGGAACGTTGGCTAGGCTACAGGTCATGGACCAGAAAGGTCGTGGGCTGGGGCTAGCAACGGGCCTAGTATAGGCATTTCGGGGACGAAATTTCCTAAGGTGGGTGGATTGTGAGATCCCTCAACTTAATCCCACATCTAATACCTACTGGGAGAAGATCCTGTTTATAAATGAGAATGGACTATAGATCTTTAACTTGGGTTAACCATTTTAAAGAAATGACTTAGGCCCATTACGTTGTACTTTGGGCCGGGTCGTTACAGTTTGGGTCAGAGATGGGTATAAGGATGCGGTCGCTGTCCGGATCCGATCACAATTGCAACCAATGGAAAGTGGCCACAAATTCGGCAGAACAAGTGGACTTGGTCCACTAAGGGGGTCAACTGACCCGCTTAGGTGGGTGGTGCAGTGGTAGCTTTGGGGACGTTGATGATGGCTTTTCCGATGGGCGAGGTGAGATTGCCCAGATTGATAGATCTATAACCTATTAGGGGATTGGCATTGATCCGATGGTTAGTGGTAGTGGAAAGTTCCAGTGGTGATGATTTTTGACTGCAATCTATCGTTGTATTTCGGCAACGAAGGTAGACTTCTCAGGCGAGACTGGACTTGGTTTTGTAGCCAGAGATGAGAGGGACCGATTTGAGTGGGCATCTTGTCCAGCGGTAGCTCCGGTTTGTTGGGTACAGACCGGAAAGATGGCTGAATGCTACTGATGTACTACTTCGACGGGCATTTTCTAGGCTGTTTTCAGGTGTCGGTGGGCTCTTTTAGTGGTGACTCTTAGATGGTAGTGTTGAGGGGAGTCCGGTGGAAGTGTTGGTCTGTCAAGCAACGGCCTGGGTTGTCCTTACGGAGGACCCAAAGTTGGCTACTTGTTGCTATTTTTTGCTGCTATGCTGCTCTGGCGAGTCGCTTCTTGAAGCTTTTCTGACAATGGAGAGCTTCTCCAGTGGTGACTCTCGTATAGGTTTTGTTTTCGGCTATGAGGGGAACTCATTGGAGGTTGTGGTGTGGCCGAAGATAGCTTGGGCTGCCGTATGCAAGATGATAAGGTGGCTGCTTGATGTTATTTCTCAATCTTGCAGGGGTTGTTCTTGGCTTTTCCCAGCGACCGCGGGCTTCTACGATGGTGGTTCTTGGTCAGGCTGCGTCGAGAGCACTCCAAGCTCTGGTCTGGTGGGCTAGGGGGTCACTAGAGATGGATCTCTGGCGAGGGGTTCCTCCCCTGCCTTCTTCCTTTCTTGCTTCTTTCTTCTGTTCTTCTTCTTATCTCTCTCTCTCTCTCTCTCTCTCTTTCTTAACGTATGAGCCCCCCCATCACTTCTCTTTTTTCTGTCATTTATAGAAGTCTAAGGGAGTTTCACAATTCCACAACTCGAGGCTTCAAATCATACCTTCCCCTCACTATCCTCAACTTTTCTTTCTGTAGAATTGGAACAGTGCTGATGACGTCTTTTGGGAAAGAACGACTTAGACAGGTTTGGACAAAGCCCAAGAGGTGTGGCACATGGTTTGGACAATCATTAGCCTCCTCACCATTTTTTTGCAAGTTCAGAAGAAGAATCAGCAAAAAATATATATTTTTTCTTTTTCTTTTTTCTTCAATTTTTTTTGCATGTGATAGCTCCTGGGTCATTGTGTAGCAACTGACTATCATTTTGATCTTGAGGAGTGGCTTTTTTACTCGACAACCGTGTTCTCCAAATCCAAACTTTTTTCCTTTTGCTTTGTAGATTTGAGTGACAATCGAAGATTGACAGATTTGTCTCTACTCTCATTTGTGCCTTCTTCTTCAGGGCATCAAGCTTCCTTGGTGATAAGCTCGCATTGTGTCTTCTTTTCCTTCTATAGTCTCGATATGACCTTGTTCTTTTGTGATACCTCCTACTATTTGTTGAGCTTCTTATTAGATTACTTTTAATGATATTGATTTTGATTGAAGCCTCCAATATCTTTCCCATTGTTGTGTTTGATAGCAATCTTGATTTCTTCGGTAATACAAAGAAGTGGAGGCGAGGAGTTAATCTTGTGCTTGCACTAAGACATTCTTGCTCCTTGAGTGCATTTTCTAGGTCTTCATCAGTGGTGATTGTGATAAGATATTTCAAGCTATTACCTGGCAATTGACAATTGATCAAAAAATGGCTACTAGTACCAAACGTACTTGAGATTTGGGTGGCAAAATTTGAATAAAAACAATCATGATCCACTTCAATAAATTGTGTCTCCTCCAATGAAATCACATTTTCTTCCTTGGATCACTATCTTTTTGTTGTAGCTACACATCAGGCGCAATTTTGTTTTTTCATGTTGCATTGAATTCTTCGAGTTGACTTCCTCTTGATTTGAAGTTGTTTGGACAACAAGCTGGTCATCTATGTTTTCTTTATCGAAGTGCTTTCCTTTGCGCACTCCTTCGATGGAAGTAGGTGACACTTCCATATCTTGAACTTTCATTTCTTCGGTATGGTCATTTCCTTTTTGAAGCTTCATTGGTGAAGATGAGTGTTTCACTATCATCACATTGGCACTTGGAGTTTTGTATATTGATTTCGCCTTTGTCAAGCAACTTTAGAATTTTTTCCATCAAGTTTTGACACTCCATTATCAGATGACCTAACCTTTGATGAAATCGACAAAATTTTTCACTCTTCTCATCCTTTGGCTTCAGTGAATTCTTCAGAGTTCATGGTGTGATCTTCCCTTTACTCTTGAACACATCGAACTACCTTTCAATATATCTAGTGTTGAATGTGTAGTCTTTAATATTTCTCCATTTATGCTCGTTGTTGAGGCTCTTGGGGAAGCATCTTTAGGACTTTCACTTTCATTTCTCATTTTCATTTGTGACTCATGATCCATGTAATTAAGCTCGGCGAGTGCATTGCTTGAAGCTCTTTCATTCTTTGTTGAAGCAGAAATTTTATTGAGTTCTTCATATATCAACATTCTTTCAAAGAGTTCTTCAAATGAATTGCATTGTGCACCACTTAGAAACCATGCAGCTGGTCAAGCATTCATCGCACAAATCTTTACAAACTCCTTAATCTCTGGAGTCTCTTTCATCTACGATGACAGATTTCTAAATCTTTTCACATATGTAGTAAATTCTTTACCTGACTCTCGTCAACATTGCCTTGAGTGCTTGAGCTATATCGGAATCTCCATTGATTGAAAGTGGGTTGTAAACTGCTTGACAAGTTCCTCCCATGAATTGATCAATTCGAGTGGGCGATTGTTGAACCATCTTAGTGCATTGCCATTAAGAGATGTTAGAATTGTTGTAACTTTAGATTTTCATTCATCACAATTTTTCCACATTCAATCTCGAAGATTGTGATGTGATCTATAGGGTTGCCGTCTCCATCAATCTTCGTGAAGGTAAGACACTTGTACTTCTTAGGAAAAATTTCCATATAGACTTCATCTGCCAAGGGCAGAGACACTTGGTTGCTTCACTCAATTCTTTATCTTTCTTTATGATCAAAGCAATGATAAGTGCGGCTTGTGCATCCATGTTCGACTTTCAACTCTTCATAACAAATGTCTGACATTGGTGCTACAAGCATGGTTAGCAGTTGGGCTTGTGGCTGGCTTGCTGGTACATTTGTAGTAGGATTTGACATTTGACTTATTGGCATTGGTGGGATGGGCATGGTGGTTGCGATTGACGGTGGGAACACCATGGAAGCTGGCTATTGGGAGCATGTAGGGTCAAACCACTGGTACAAGTATAGTTGCTGGTAGTATGGTGGTTGTGGAGGCCATGCAAAGTGAGGAAGCGAACAAGACTCGCTCTTGACTTGATGGTGACACTTGGAAGTGTTGCACCCAAATCTGTTCGGGCGGTGAAGTTGATATTGTAAATGCTTGGTGGATGGATTCAGCACCTGAAATCAGAGAAAAATTGTTAATTTTGTGAGGGATGTTGGCTTGATCCTCCAATGTTGTGGTAGTTGTTCTTGTAGCTGAGGGTGAGGTTGATACAATCGGATTTGCAGAGGTTAAAGACATCTATCTATCCTCTTGGGGTGGTCCATTGTTGAAAGTTGCATGGGATGGTCATCTTCCCATCTTGACGAGCTCTCGATTGCAGCACTAGCCCGTTTCATCTAGGAAAACACTTGTTGCATCATATCCTCTATTTGTTCCATCCGTTCTTCATTTCAATGAAATCTCTCTTCAATTGCTTGATTATTACTTGTTCTCCACTTAGCTGATTTGTTGATGTCAAAAGCACTTGTTGGACTTTTGAAGGTTGGTTCATCTCTTCATTGCTTCTTGGACTTTAGTTGCATTCTTCTTGTATTAGCATGCTTCTGCTTGGAGTAATTCCTTCCTTCATTTCCTTCGTTCTAGCGCTGCTTTGAGCTGCTAGATTCTTTCATGCATATTTCCCACTATGTGTTGGATTGCTTCCATGATTGCTTCAAATTGGCCTTGCCCTCCTTGAGTTCGTGCCTCATTTCTCATCTCTGGTGCCATTTCTTCTTCTTCGCACAAATCTTCAAACGACACTACTATCTTCTAGCTGGTCTCCAGTGGAATCGCCAAAATATATTCGGGCATGGGATTCTGCCCTCGCAAATTAGTCTTTGCTTCGTGTTGGGATAGAGGGTGGTTTGGTGGGACCAAAGGTGCCCTTGCCCCATAAAGAAACCGTGAGAGATATAAAATAAAAAAAATAAAACACCGCGAGAGAGGAAAGACACTGAAAGTTTTTACTTGGTTTGTTAGGGTTCAACTCGAATTTCTAAGTTAGTCAATAGTGGATTGGTATTCACAATCCACTATTTCTTCTTTGATTTTACACTCATACAAAATAGTGTATTTTATTGCTTTTTTATGTGACATGTGTTTGATAACTTTGACTCCAACGTCATGATTCGTCCCTCTCTTGTATTCAAATCTTCAAAATAACTTCACCACTACATCCAGAGTGTCAAAAAATGGAGGGATAGCTAGTTTTGCCTCTATCCATGGTTTGAAAGATTTTCAAATTAGTTTTGGAGTGATAAAACGCTGAACCCGACTACTTTGGGTTGGTTCAGAGCAGGATAAATGCTTGACCATACTAGGTGGCGTGTGCATGTTTTTGGATATTTTGGGTGTGCCTAGCTACAAATGGCATTCAGTGCGCCAATTGGTTTTGGTTCACGGACGGTTATACAGACGCGGTTGTGGTTTGGGTTTGGTCACGATAGTGGCCAATAGAAAGCGGTCATGGATTGGCAGAACAAGTAGACTCGGTCCACTAAGTGGGCCTACACTAGACCCGCTTAGGCGAGTGGTGTAGCCATGACTTTGGGGGCTCTGATAGTGGCTTTTTCAGCCACGATGGTGAGGGGAGATCACCCAGATTAATAGATCTATGACCTATTAGGGTCTTGGAGTTGGTTCGACGGTCGATGGCGGTGAAAAGTCCTAGCGGCAATGATTTTTGACCTGGATCTATTGCTATTTTTGGCGACAAAGGCAGATTTCTCTGGTGGGACTGGACTTAGTTTTGTAGCCGGAGATGAGAGGGACCGATTTGAGTGGGCAGATTGTCTTGTGATAGCTCCTGTCAGTCAGATGGAGACCGGAAAGATGACTAAATGCAGCGGTTGCATTGCTCCGACGGGCATTTTCTAGGCTATTTTCTGGTGATGGTGGGCTTGTCCAGTGGTGTCTCTCAAATGGGTTCTATTGGCAATGTTGAGGGGAGTCAGGTGGATGTGTTGGTCTGCCAAGCGGTAGCTTAGGATATCTGTACAGTGGGCCCAAAGTTGTTTACTTGTTGCTATTTTCTACTGCTACACTGCTCCGGCAAGTTGCTTCTTGAAACTTTTCAGACGAGGGAGGGCTTCTCCGGCGGTGACTCTCAGATAGGTTTTGTTTTCGGCTCTGAGGGGAACTCATTGGAGGTTGTGGTGTGGTCGTAGACAACCTAGGCTAACCATACACACGCTGACAAGGTGGTTGTTTGATGTTATTTCTCAATCCTACATAGGTCTTTTATTGGCTTTTTCTAGCGACCATGGGCTTCTTTGACAGGGGTTCTCAGCTGGGTTGCGTCGAGGGCACTCCAAGATTTGGTTTGGTGGCCTAGGAATCACTGAAGATTGATCTCTGGCGAGGGGCTCCTCCCTTGCCTTCTTCCTTTCCTACTTTTTTCTTCTTCTTTTCTTCTTTTTTTTTTTCTTAATGTACAAGCCCCTCCTTCACTTCTCTTTTTCTTTGTCATTTATATAAGTCTAAGGGAGCTACATAGTTTCACAACTTGAGGCTTCAAATCATACCTTCTCTAATACCACAATTTTGTTCACCCACAAACCGGACCAGAAATGCTACCGGCAACTGAACCGTTCACTAATCTACTTAATTTGGCTAAACCAGCCCATATCTATCCTTGGCATTTCAAGATGGTGATGTAAACATTCAATGCATGGATGTGATGCGTAGGCTCAACATGGTTTTAGATGAATTCTATGATATCATTCAAAACAATGCACACTCATTAAAAGTTTGAAAAATAATGATTTTTAAAATAAAACGGATAGAGTCTCTCCTAAAGGTGTAATAGGGACCACCCTGTCAATTAAAAACCTTAAACATTGTTAAAACAATGTACTTTCACACAACATTCACATTATAATCTTTTTTTATCTTCCTAAGTCGGGTCTCGACCCCATTAGCTTATCCTGTTCAATTCTAATCACAATGCCATCACATTGACCATTTCATTAAATTCACAGAACAAATTCTACAACAAATCATTATAACTATAATCAGAAATGTTACCAGCGATCGAACGTTTGCTTATCTACTTAATTCGGTTAAGCCAACCTGGATCTACCCTTGGCGTCAGGGTAGGGATTTAAATATTGTAGGCCTAAAGGCATCTTGATTTTGATCGGAGTTTTTAGAAACAAACTCGAGGGATCTCATCTTGAAGAGTTATTAATCAGGAAATTTGTATGAATAAATGGGCCATGTGAAGTGGGATACGATAAATCCACCACTCGACACATCCACTTTCTTGTTAAAAAAAAATCATGATAGAGTGAAAGAGTCAAATTAAAAACGAGTTCTAAACAGACCTGGTAGAAGCTCTAATCGTGTTCATGTGCCTAGTGACAAGCTCCTACCCAATACCTATACATCAAAAATAAAAACTAACGCCCACTATGATGCATTCACGCACCCTAACTAACACACTCAATCATATCAGGCATTCACATCACATCATGATTTTCTAGGCTATGTTGCAGTTAATTAACAAGTCACACTTAATTTACTTAATTAGTTCATTAATAATAATTTCAATACAATTCAAATCATAGAAATTCATTTTGTATACAATCAAAATATTTTATCATGTCAATTAATCAAATCATAACATGTTATGCTAATGATTATCAATTTTAATTAATCAGGTTGAAGTTAATTATGCCTCGCTCATTGGTGATCGGTGATGACTAGGGTTTTATCGCGTGGTTCGAGACTTGAATTTGGCACCTGATTGCGTCTGAAGTTCGATCAAGTTCAGCATGACGAATTCGGAAAAAATCAGATGAATTTCAACAAATTCAGTTATCCTGCAGCTTTCGGCAATTTCTGGTTGTTTTCAGGTGAATTTTCAGTGAAGAGATCAGGGCTATAGGTTAGCACTTGCTCGCCGAGCTCAACCCGACCACGACGGTGGGTCGGTCGGGGTTGGTCAGCTTACCCGGCTTTGGCAGCGGTGCTTTGTGTTGGGGAAAGGCTCCTGGGGTCAAAGGGGGCGGCGACGGTCGGTGGCAGAGCGACATCGGCGATTGCCGCAGGAGGGCGCTGTGTTGGGGCATCATGGAGGTCGGTTGCAGTTGGGATGGTGGGGGGCTACTCGGCGAAGCTTCGAAAGAGGTCAGCAGCATTGATCAGTGGCTGTGTGGTGGCCATAGTTGGCATCGGCATTGGTGGCAAGGATCGGGGTGGCGATGTGGTGAGGGAGGGTGAAGCATTGTGAGCAAGGGTTTGATGGCAATCTCGTAAATAAAAGTTGACTTGTTTCCAACTCACGTAAAAAATAATAACTATCTTCTAATAAGTTCCAAAAAATCTAAAAAAATATAAAAAATCCTATAAAATATAATACATTCCATAACATCAAAATGACATGTTCTATAACTACTAACCCACCCAAACTATTATATAATGTGTTCTAATGCATTATACAGCTTAAAAATAATTCTACAATCAAATAAAGAAAAAAAACTACATAGTGTCATATACTTTGATAACTCATTTCTCATCATGTTTTTGACGTTATCATTATATAGTCGGGTACACTTGACCCTCATCGCTCATAATGCACGGTTGGCCTCGGTTCAACTCGCGTGTCATAAAATTGACTCGACTCTAACTGATGGTTGAACTTACTGGTTTGCTAATATAAAACTCTAACTCGAGTCACGGGTTTTATAATAATATTCATCTACCATAATTCACAGCAATTCATCACACCAAATTTTCATTCCATTCGATAGGTACACGTGTGTATGGTGCATCACTACTCCTCTGCAATTCTGATAGCGCTTAGTCATTCAGGTTCTAACATATATATATAATACAAGAATGCTAGTAACGAGTGTTACTGGTCCAGAAATAACTAATAATTAATCTATCATAAGAGAGCTAATTCTCCTGTTAAATATAATCATTTATATACTTCTGCATTAGAAACTCTTATAAGGGCATTAATTAGGAGCCGTTGACCTCTGCTTGATAGCATCCTATTCTGACTCGTCAGATGCTTTGACATTTTCGAACTATTCTTTGCGCAGAAAAATTAATTATCCTATAGCCCTTTATATCCTACGTATTACTCCTGGCCCTAAATATAGAGGCCGAGTACTCTTAGGCATGCGCCTTCAGTATGCTTTGAATCTATAAGTTTAGACATGCACTGCATTGCAATACTCATAATCCTCTATACTTCTCCGGGTTAGAGGAACTTAAAGGTGGACTTGTTAGGATCATTCGGGAATGGAACGACCTGCTCACCAATCCAGAGCTCATTTTGACTAGCATGTGCCTGCTCATGGTGCGTGTGAGTTAACTTTCCCTTGTCTCACATCTCACTGGAAAACCCAAGAAAATCATATGTATATAGGTTTGGGTAGGGATTGTAATATAGTAGGCCTGAAGCATCATGATTTGGATTTAATTGTTTAAAAATAAACTCAAGGGGTCTCATCCGTAAGGGTTATTAATCAGAAAATTCGTACGATTAAATGTCCCGTGTGGAGTGGGATACAATAAATCTACTACTCGACACGTTTGCTTACCTGCTAAAATAAATCACAATAGAATGAGAGAGTCAAACCAGAAGCGAATCCTAAACGCACCTAGTAGAAGCTCCAATCATGTTCACGTGCCTATGCGGCGAACTCTTACTATGTACCTACACATCAAATCTAGAAGCTAACGCCTACTATTTGAATGATGCATTCACAAATCCTAAACAATACACTCATATCAATCCTCATCACATCAATTCGCATCATGATTTCCTAATTTACATTACAATTAATTCACAAATCATACATAATTTATGTAATCAGTTCATTAGCATTTATCCCCTACAATTCAAATCATGCAAAATTTTGTTTTATTTACCAATCAATCAAGTCTTAACATGCTATACTAATAATTATCAATTTTAAATAATTAAGTCGGAGTTAATTATACTACGCGTCATCAACAATTAGCGATGACTAAGGTTTGTCACGTTGTTCGTAACTCGAATTTGGCACCCGGTGATGTCCAAAGTTCGATCGGATTATATTGGACGAATTTGGCAAAAATTCGGTGATTTTTGGTGAATTCCAACGAATCCAATTTTTCAGCCATTTTTGGGTAGTTTTTGATGGATTTCTAGCAACTTTTCTGCCACTTTTTTGGCTAGGTGGTAGGGGATGTGGGTCGGCACTGGCTTGGCAAGCTTGATGCAACCACGGTGGTGGTGAGGGTGACGACGACGGTGATGGTCCCTAGCGGGGTTGGTCGGCTTGCCCGATCGGTACTTGGCCGGTCTCGGCAACAGCGCTCGGTGGGAGGAAAGATGTTTGGGTGGAAGGGGTTGGTGATGGTGGCACGACGATGACAGAGAGGCACAACCGGTGACGAAATTGCTGTCGAGAGCATGGGGCGTTGTGGAGGCCGACGACAGTTGGGATGGTGGGGGATGGCATGACAGAGCTCCGACATAGTCGATCACCGGAGGTGTGGGAGCTGGAGGTGGCATTGGCAGCAAGAATTGGGGCAGTGATCGAGGGAGAGGAGGAAAGCATTGAGGGGAGGGTTGGGTGGCAATCTTGTAAATAAAAGTTTGACTTGACTCCGATTCGAGTAAAAAATAATACTAACTCCTAATAAATTTTTAAGAAAATCTAGAAAAATATGAAAAATACCATAAACTATAATATACTTAATATCATCAAAATGACATGTTCTATAACTAATAATCCACCCATACTATATAATGTATCCTAATGCGTTATTCGGCTTAAAAATAATTCTACGATTAAATACATAAGAAATATAACTACTTATTATCATATATTCTAATAACTTATTTCTCATCATTTTTCTGACGTTAACATCATATACTTTGGTACACTTGATCATCATCGCTAACACACGGTTGGCCTTGGCTTAGCACGCGGGTAATTCGACTCGAATCGACGGCTGAACCAACTGGTTTGTTAATATAAAATTCTAATTCGAGTCGTTGGTTTTACACTTTCCCCTCCTTATCATCAATATTTCTTCCCGTAAAATAGGAAGAGTGTTGACGATATCTTTTGAGAAAAATGACTTAAAGGGGTTTGGACACAAGCCAAGGGCGAGCACCCAAGCTAGCTGGATTCCGCTTGCGATTTTATTATTGTGTTGGGCCGCAACCCAGCTCGAGCTTGGCTTCGCTTGATGTGAGGGGACCTGTAGGAGCCTGCTGAGCGGAGCCAGGCTGGGGTTCTATAGCCATTAGCCAAGCCGACATGGACCGGGTCGAAGTAGAGTTCGAGCTCGGTGCAGATGAGCATTGGCTCCACCAACAACCAGGCCCAACCCTGTCGACTTGGCTGGTCGGGCTTGGGCCGATTTAATTGTTTTATTACCACCAGTATGTAAAGAGCAGTAGAAGATTGCAGGCCCATTTCAGGCAGGCCCTTTGTCGCGGCCTGCAGTTGAAAAAAGTGGGATTTGGAGATTTTTGTGTCAGCCTATTAGCGTAATACTAATTAATTAAATGAATAGCAAGTAATTTTATTATATAAAATTTTTAATAAGGTATTTGATTGTCCTAGGGAAAATAGCAAACAAAAATAATAATGGTTAACAAATGTGTAGAATAGCATGAAAACGGTATCATAAAAGAAAGTGATCATTCATTTTTTATTTTAATTTCAAGTGCTTGAACAAACATGCCTTCCAAAGGGATTAGTACCGAGCCACATTATCATTATTTTCCTTTTTTGTATTTATTGTATATGTACGCATTTCCTTTGATATTACTGATAGTGTAGGAAAATGTGTATATAGTTTATTATAAAGTTTTTCATGGCTTGATTTATTAAGGTCTATGTTGAACTTGGTTCACTCGAATGTGAGTTCCGGTGCAATTAATCGAGATATTGATCTGATTTCTTTATTGTAAGTATAAGATATGTAAATTAAATATCGAGCTAGTTGAGTCACAAGAGGATTGGCCCGAATCGGAAGATAATTATTAGAATGTCAGTTAAAATAAAACTCGGCTTAACTTATTCAAGCGAGAAGGTCAAATTATATATATGACATTCATCCCGTCTAATTGTAAATTGATGACAAATTATTTCTTAAAAAATGATTAACTAAAATTTAAGATCTATGACATTCATCCCGTCTAATTATAAATTGATTACAAATTATTTCTTAAAAAATGATTAACTAAAATTTAAGATCTACGTATCCATATTGTCATTAGTACCAATGATCTTATCCCAATATATATTAGAAATAAAATTAATTTTGAAATCTTACAAACCACTTAGTTTAAAAAATTTCGTCTTTAGATTTTTTTATTGTAGGCCTACTAGCCTAGAGCCCTAGACAATTTAGTCCACCCTATTATCGAATATATTCTATTCTAATATTATGATGTATAATGATCTGGCCTATGTACAAATTGATAGGCCAAATTATTTTTAAAAATAATAATAATTAAAATTAAAAATTTATTATCCTAATAAATATTGAATATATTATATAGGTTTCATTTAAGGATCTCACGTAATTAAACAGGGTGACATACTTGCCATACAAGCTTTGATTACTATTATTACTTTTTGGGCTATTTAAGTGTAATGGAATAAATATATTCTTAAAATTTATTATTAATTTACCACTATGTATGCGATGTTTGTTGTATGCCATAAACTTCAGTCCATCCAGTACATTTGGACTTTGGTAGAGTTTTGTTTACAAAGAATAACGTAAAACAAAGCTTGAAAATTTGCAATTTTTTTCTTCCAAACGAAAATTTAGATTTGATTTTTAAAAGTTTGATGAATATCCACTTCCACAAGCCAATAGTTCTCAATGAATCGATGATTATATCACTTTATATGATTTTTTTTGCAAAGTGATTTTATGATTAATATATTCGAAGCATGGACCATGTATTATGCTTCTTTAGACTATTAATTGAATAAACTTATATGTATTCATAAACTTGACTTGTTTCATATTCGAGTTAATATTACGAAATAAATTTTTTAAAAAAATATAAAATAATTTACTAATGAAAACTTGACGGGCTCTCCGTCCGAGTCAATATTACGAAATAAATTTTTTAAAAATATATAAAAAATAATTTCGTAATAAAAACTTAACTCGCTCTCAACTTAAGCCAATATTACGAAATAAATTTTTTAAAAAATGTATAAAATAATTTCGTAATAAAAACTTGACTCCCTCCAAGTTCGTGTCAATATTACGAAATAAAAATAAATTTTGTAATAAAAACTTGGCAAACCGTGTGCCTATGAGTCATGAAGGGTCATATGTACCTAAGTATATGATGATAAAGTTAAGAATGCACCAGAAAAATATGAGTTTACGAATATATATATATATATATATATATATATATATATATTGGATCATAAAATTAATTTTAGGTCGTTTACCACGTTAAGACATGTTATTTATTAGTTTTGGGTTGGTTATTGGGTTTAGAGCATGTTATTCGAATTACAACCCAATTATTTTATTTTATGGTATATATTTTGTATTTTTTAATATTTTTTAGAATGTATTTCATAATATTGACTCGAGTCAGGAGAAGTCACATTTTTATTATGAAATTGCCCACGACCCCTTTATTTTCACCCCCGACCTTCTCCCCCTACCGATGATCGCCCCCCCTCGTCCTCTGTTTTTGCCGTGCCACTTCAACTGCCAGTGACCTTGCTGCCACCTTCACCTGTGCCACCGTTGGCCGTGCTACGACTGCCTCCTCACCAGACTCCCAAGCCGATGCCTCCCGCCAGCCATGCTGTGCGGCATCCCAAGAGAAACAGAAGAAGTGAAACAACTCCTCTACTTCGTTGTCGTCAAACCTACAATCAGGACTGTGCTCCACGACTGCCTCCTCACTAGACCCTCTCGCCGACGGCTTGTACCTTCATCCCGCTGTCACTGGTTGCTGTGTATTGTGCTGCGCGGGTAGAATCACTCGGTTGTGTCGTGAGTGGCGTCGCGGGGAGTAGAGCAAGGCATGGGTGGGGTTATTTTGCAGTCGTTGGATATAATCCAACTGCAACACAGATACCTTATATATATATATAGAAGTGCTACAGTGCGCTGCATGAAAATGCAGCGCACTGCAGCGTAATAAATCTGGGCCGTTGGATGAAATCCCTCTCCTCCTCCCCCTGTTCACGCAGCCCCGTCGGCGCCGCCCCTCCCCCTGCCGGCCCCGGCCCCGTCCTGCCTCCGCCCGCAGCCCTCCCCTGCCCTGGTTCCCCCGCCCCGTCCGCCGCCGCGCCCCCCGCCCGCAGCCTGCCTCCCGACCTCCCCTATTTCCCCCTGCCCCCTCCGCCGCCGCTCCTTCCGCCGCCTGGCCCCCGCCCGACCCCTGCCCGCAGCCCTCCCCCCCACCCCCGCCCGGTTCCCCGCCCCCCGCCGCCTGTTTTGCCCCACCCCTGCCGCGGCCCCGGTCGCCCCTGCCCTGTTTCCGCCACCCTCCCCGGCCGCCCGTTTCGCCCCCACCCCCCGCCGCCGCCCCGCCCGTCGACCGAGCTCCTCCCCGCCGTCTGCTGCCCTGGCCACCTCCACGCCGGCGTCACTGCATCACCGCCGGCGGTGGCGCGACGGGGAACGGAGGAGCGATGACAATTTCGTAATAAAAATTTGACTCGTTCCCGACTCGAGTCAAATTTACGAAATAAATTTTAAAAATAAAATATAATAAAATAAAAAATTGACTCGCTCCTTACTCGAGTCAATTTTACGAAATAAATTTTATAAATAAAATAACATAAAATAAAAATTTGAACCGCTCCCCACCGACGTCGCCGCTTGCTGATCGCCTCCCTGTCGCCACCCACACCCTGCCCCCCGTCCCCCCACACCCGCTGCCCCCATGCCCTCCACCGGCCCAGGCCCCCTACCTCGCCTTCTGCCGCCCCTGACCCCCTCTCCGCCCGTTACGAAATAAATTAAAAAAATAAAATTTTTTTATAATAAAAACTTGACTCGATCTCGCACGGGATCGAGTCAATATTATGAAATAAATTTAAAAATAAAATAAAATAATTTTGTAATAAAACTTGACTCGATCCTGCACGAGATTGAGTCAATATTACGAAATAAATTTTAAAAAATAAAATAAGTTTGTAATAAAAATTTTATTGGTCCCACATGAGACCGGCGCCATGTATTTCCCAGCAGGCCCATCCAGCCCTGAGGCAGCGACAAAAAAATTAAATAAAATAATTTCTTAATAAAAACTTTATTCGATCCCGACTCGAGTTAAAATAATTTATTACGGAATTATTTTATTTTTAAAATTTATTTTGTAATAAAAATTTATTCGGTAATAAATTTATTTTGTAATAAAAACTTGACTCGGTCCCGCACATGATCGAGTCAGGTTTTTATTACAAAATTATTTTATATTTTTAAATTTATTTCATATTATTGACTCGAGTCAGATCGAATTAAGTTTTTATTATGAAATTATTTTATCTTTTTAAATTCATTTTGTAATAAATTTATTTGGTGACGGAGTTAAGTTTTTTTAAAAATTTATTTTATAATATTAACTTGATAGGAGTCGAGATCGAGTCAAGTTTTTTTATGAAATTATTTTATTTTTCTAAAAAATTATTTTGTAATATTAACTCGAGTCAGGACAGAGGAAAGTTTTTATTACGAAATTATTTTATTTTTTAATATTTATTTCGTAATAAAAACTTACTCGAGTCGGGATCGAGTCAAATTTTTATTACGAAACTACCCTCCCCTGTTTATATCCCCCCTTCCGTTTTGCCGCGCCACCCCACCGCCGGCGACCTCGCCGCCGGCTGCCAGCGGGCGGGGGGGAGGTGGGCTGCGCCGCAGGGGTGGGGCCGCGGTTGCTGGCGGGGGCGGGGGGGCACCGCGGCTTTGGGCAGGGGCAGGGGGGGGGGGTGCTCGGCACCGGGCGGGGCAGGGGAGCAGCGGCTCGCCCGGACGGGGGTGGGGGGTGAGGGGAAACGCTGGGGGGGCCTGCGGCCGCGAGCGGGGCAGGGGCCGAAGGTGGCGGCCCAGGGTGGGGCGCCGCGGCTGCGCTAGGGCCGGGGGCCAAGGCTGCGGGGCGAGGGCAGGGCCGGGGCGGGGCCGGGAGGGGTGAGGGTGGGGGCTGGGCAGGGCGGGGCGGGGCGGGCGGAATCCGGCGGCGGTGGGAAGGAGGCGGACGCAGGAAAAATGTGGGAGGGGTGAAAAATATGAAAACAGATCTGGGCCGTTGGATTTTCATCCAACGGCCCAGAATAAAAATGCTGCCAATACGCTGCATTTTGATGCAGCGTATGGTAACATTTATATATATATATATATATATATATATATATATATATTATATGGATTTTTGGTATGTGTTGCCATGTTTGGTAGTGCATACGCAACGTAATGGAGGGGGGCCGTTGGATTGAAATCCAACGGCCCTCAACTCTTCCCCCCTCCGCCGTTGCCAGATAGCCGCCATTCCTACCTGCAAGCTGCCGCCCCCTGACTTCTAGCCGGTCGGCCTGCCCTCGCTCGACGTTCCCCCCACTGGCTTCCCACCGTTCCCGTTGCCCCTTCTCATTGCTCCCCTAGCCCCAGGCTGCAGCCGTCGCCCCCTGCTTCTCGCCGCTCCTCTCACCCCCTTCTTGCTGCTCACCCTGCCCCCACTCGCAACCGTTGCCCCCCGGCTTTCTCACTGCTCCCCTCCACCACCCCCGCCCTATTCCCCTCCACCACCCCCGCCCTATTCCCCTCCCCCTTCCGAGATGGTGACACTGGCTCGAGCGGCCAGCGGAGAGGTCGCCGGTGGTGGTGTGACAAAATAGAGGTGGGGGGAAGGAAAGGGCGATGGCAACTTCGTAATAAAAACTTGATTCGTTCTCTACTAGAGTCAATATTACAAAATAAATTAAAAAAAATTGTAATAAAAACTAGACTCTGTCCTGACTCGAGTCAATATTATAAAATAATTTTTTTAAAAAAATAATTTTGTAATAAAAACTTGATAACCCTGAGTCTAGTATTTTATTTTATGGTATTTTATTACGAAATTTTATTGACTGTAGTTAAATTAAAAAATATTAAAAATAAAATACCATAAAATAAAACTAGCTCGCTTCCGACTCAAGTCAATATTACAAAATAAATTAAAAAAATAAAATAATTTCTTAATAAATACTTGACTCGATCCAGACTCGAGACATTATTATGAAAAAAATTTTAAAAAATAAATAATTTCGTAATAAAAACTTCTAATATTTTATTTTATGGTATTTTATTACATCTATGGCGACCTCAAGCCGGCGCTCATCTACGAGTACCTCCTCAATGGAAGCCTTGGAGACCGGCTTCTCTGCAAGCACAACTCTCCCCCACTCTCATGGCAGGCCCAGGTCCGCATCCTCTACGAAGTCTGCTCTACCCTCGTCTTCCTCCACTCCGTCCAGCTTCACTGCATCGTCCACGACGACCTCAAGCCGGCAAACATCCTGCTTGACACCAACTTCATTGCTAAACTCGGCGACTTTGGCATATCACGGCTAATTCCTCATCAAAGGGAAGGCATCATAGGCGCTTCCCCGGGATGCAGCACCACCCTGGGTTGAATTAGTGATCCAAAGGGCACATTTGCATATATAGACCCGCAGTTCGTGTAGAGTGGAGTTCTCACACCAAGATCAGATGTGTACTCCTTCGGAGTGGTGATTCTTCGAGTCCCTACTAAATCGTCGGCCATGGGGTTAGTGAAGGAATTGAAGCAGGCGGTGGATAATGGAGAGCTCGACCGGGGTTATCAAGTTTTTATTATGATATTATTTTTAAAATTATTTTGTAATATTGACTCGAATCAGGAGCGAAGTCTACTTTTTATTATAAAATTATTTTATTTTTTAAAATTTATTTTGTAATATTAATTCGAGTCGGTGAGTCTAATTTTATTTTATGGTATTTTATTTTTAATATTTTTTTAAAATTGATCTCGAGTCAATAAAATTTATTTCATAAAAATGACACAAGTCAGGAGCGAGTCAAGTTTTATTAGGATTTTTTTAAAAAATTTTATTTCATAATATTGACTCGAGTCAGGAATGAGTCAAGTTTTTATTATGAAATTGCCATCGTCTTTTCCTTGCCCCCACCTCTGTTTTGTCATACCACCGCAAGCGACCTAGCCGTCGGCCGGTCGTTGGCTAGTGCTATCACTGCCTCGGGAGGGGGAACAGGGCGGAGGCAGTGAGGGGAAGCGGCGGGAAAGCCGAGGGGCGGCGGCTGCGAGCGGGGAGAGGCAGTTCGGCAGTTGTGAGGGGCAAGGGTAGGGTGAGTGGCAGGAAGGGGCGAGAGGAGCGGCGGGAAGCGGGTGCATGGGTAACGGCGGGAAGGGTCTAGTGCGGGGAAGCGTGGGGACGCAGGTAGGGGGACCAGCGGGAAGCTGGGGGCGGCGGCTATCGGGTAGTGTGCCGGGGGGGGGGGTGGGTGGGTGTGGAAACGGTGGGGGAGGGGTTGGAAGAGTTGGGCGTCGTTGGATTTCAATCCAACGGCCCCCCTCCTTACGCTGTGTATGCGCGACCAAACATGGCAGGCGCATACCAACAAATCTCTCTCTCTCTCTCTCTCTCTCTCATCTCTATATATATATATATATATATCCGCTACACTTTTTACTCTATGTGTGGTTTGCAATGTATCCATTTTTTCATTAGATATTGTATCATTGGATAAGATATGCATTACCCCATATGCATAATTGATGTTTGCAATTCTACATTATTTCATTGATCATTGCAATCTTTTGAAGCCATTGACAACTCTAACACCCATTCCCCCACTCAAGATCATTTGGCTATACACTAACATAGGAGATTGCTAACCAGGCATCCCACTAGGTACGAAAAACATGTAACTCACACTCCTTCATAAACCTCCATACTTACGACGGAAAAAGCCATGTAGTAGAACATTGTAAACTCGACACCCTACTATATATGCCTTCATTGAAATCCTGATTAAGTCTCTCTTAGTGGCTCGACCCCAAAAGAAAAACTAGCTAAACCTAACCCATAGGTCAATTAAAATATAACCAAAATAAAAAATAAAACAGTAGATTATTATAGGATTTATCTTTAAAGCCTGTGCCATTCAAAATCTATATTTAATAGAATAGATTATTATTATCTATCTTATAACTTAACAATAATTTATTTATAAAATTAAAATTTATGTATAATATAAGTATTGCAAGGCGTGGTGTCTTCCTATAAATATTGAAGGGTGATTAAATCATCAATTTCTCTAATTCTCACTTAGTTTTTATTGAGCAGATGGCTCCACGAAACTGAACCACTTATGAGATTCTTCAAAGTCTGATGCACAAAAACAAACTAAAGGGTTTTCGCTTCTCCCTGTTGTATTCAAGGCTTCTGTAATTTGATTTTCATGGAAAATTACATATCGACTCTGTGGAATATATTAACTGACACTAGATAATTTTTCCTTCAAAAATTTCACATTAAGATTTGTAGAGAGTACCACACTTGATCCCTTTAGCCACCACAATGGATCCTTTTAATTTCTGAGATCAAATCAAATCAAAGATCACACTAAATTGAATTTAGTTGAGCGGTAAAGTTTAACTAAACAACCAGCCATACTGTTAAACATCCAAAAAAGAACTTCTCTTCCAATTCCAGGCATCACCATCGTCTCCAATCTCCATGCACACACAAACAGTACACAACCACAACCTGCCACCCTCTAAAGGCCTCCAACATTGGCGCCCTCGAAGCTCACCAGCCACATTCAGACCACACCGGTCCACATTACATCAGTGCCTTTAGCCTCTCTTGTTGCTCTCATTCAATGCTTTTCCCCCTCCTACTCCCATATTTGCCACACACTTTCCAACTCTCTACTACAACCCCACCTACCTTTGTCCTCTTCAAACCTGTTCTGATATCACATATATTTATATATGTATATATCTTCTCCGTTCCTCATCATCATTCTTTCTCTCCACCCTGCTCTGAAAGTCTGCACCAATTCCCATTATTCCCCCTTCCTCCCCTCCCAACAGAGATGGCGATGGATCGAGAGCAACAAAAGGAATTTAAGAGAATAAATGGGACTCGCCAGGGATCCTATTTTCTGCTGCTGCTGCTGTGGATCGTCTCTTCTTTTGAAAATCCTGTATGGGTCGATTAGTTTTTCCTAATCCCGATGAGCAGATCAGTTTACAAACCTTTTGGAGTCTGCCCATACAATGTCTAGCTACTCTATACGTCTATATATGCACTTCTGTTATCTGTGTGGCTATTTCGGCCTCTTGAAGGCCTTTGGCTTTTCCTACTGTTTGTAGGCCTGACTTCCTGTGTTTTGAGGGCCCTGTACTGGGATTGGGTCCACAATCAGTATGCCTAGCCAAGGTGTCCCTGATAGCCATGACAGCGCAGTTTTTGGCTTTCTTTGCCTTTACCATTCACGCCACCTCCGGCCAGTTGCCCATTGTTTTTGTTTATCCTTCTTATGATGATCTGTAACATTTTGTCGTTTCAAATTTTCAATATCTATTAGTGAAAGTCTGAACTTGGTCAAGTAGGTAGTGAACACTTGTATTCTCAGCAAGCAAGATCAATGTGTCCATGTAAGTGTTGATAAAATAATGCACTTTGAAAATCATAGCACATTGTTTGTTACTAGCACTACAAATAATTTTTTTTGATAAGTTAAGATGTATACAAGAAACAACACCCGGCCCCCTCCCCCAAGGGAAAACTATACAAAAAGGTCATAGACCAGGGAGCTCACAAAAGATGTGAAGCCATTTCGTCAAAAAATCAAGAAGAAAATTATAATGTGTAGCGAAAATTAGATATTATAGATGCCGCTAGAGTTGATGGTGAACACTGACATCTTAAAAAATTCTCAGGATAGAAGCGATATAATATGTGAAGAACGATTTTGTAAAAAGCAAGCATACTTGTTTTGAGAAGTGAAATTGAGAAAAAAAGACTTCTCTACACCCCTTTAAAAAAAACTATGAAAAAAATTTTACTCTTCGCCACACTTTTTTTCCAATTTTCTTACACGTTTATAAGAACTGTGAAGAAAAAATTTAATATTATCCAGGTGCTTGTTGATAACTATGTACTAATTTTATTATTTTTTTCATACCTAAAACCGCGGAGATATTTTTTGTCACCTTACTTTTCCCTACTTTATCTTTTGCCACCCCAATTTTTTGTACAATTTTATAGTATATTTTAATGTTATTAACTGCGAAAAAAACTGAAACATTTTGTTGTGTAATACCCTCGTCACCAAATGGTTGATAAGCCCCGTCTGCTTCGTAGAGTTTATATTAATTTTATTACGTGGGCTGCATGGTCTTGTTGTTCATCAAATTGTGCATGATCTTGGCAGAGGTGACGTAATCAAGGCCATGAAAGTTATACGCATATTGAATAAGGATGAATATCAGAAGATCTTAAAACATATTGAAAAAAATGGCCTATGGAGTGTGCAGTTGCAGAAAATATTGAGGTCATTGCTCATGCAGAAAGTACGTACGTAGCTACAGATCTTAATCTTGCCGACAGCTACAACTCAATCCACATTCCTGCAACTCTCTTAAATTCACGATTGACTCAAACAAACAACCAAACTCTTATTTCGAAAAGGATATAAATTCACATACTATTATAACATATTCCAAATTTTTGAGTTAACATGACGAGTCTGGTTGATTCTTGTATGTGGCACAACACGACAGTGCTACTCGAGCACATTTGGTAGGAAGACATTAAATCTACTTGACCAGTTGTGCATGCATGAATAGACTGGGTATACACAACCACTGTACCAGCCATTGGAGTTGATATGGATCAGATATTGCTGCTATAGTAGTGATCTTGTAAGACTTAAATATTCTCCCATTCGCCGCTCTCAAAAGTCTAGTCATGGCTCATGAGTCACGAGTACTTTGTAATCACATCCTTATATATTCTCAATACCATTGTACCAAAGGGGACGGTTTAAAACTTTTATGAGAATGTGGGGGAGATCAGTAGAAGTCCTCCATGCACATTGTCTTGATCAGGCTATTCAAAAGTCGGCACCAAAGGCTTGAAATTTGGTGATTTATTGATGGCGAAATGGAAGACTTGGCAGATTATTGGTTATTCCAATTCGGCCGCTGCCATGCATTATTCCCAGGTCCTTCTAAACGTTTAATGGCATACCCAATGTGTGTGTCTGCAATTTCTACAGTTTTCAATGACACGTCTATGAGTTCAAATTACATAATGCCTGCCATTGTGAATTAGATATACATTGTAATACATAACTTCAAAATTTCTCTGGTTTTTGGTCATCTACAGAGTTGACTTTGTTACAAGAAACGAGAAAGGATACTGGGCTGATTCAAAATTTGGAACTTGCATCATTTTTGTTAAGGCTGCAGGCTTTGTTCCTGCATGTAACGTCCAGGTATTGCTGTTTTGAAAAATGGGGTTGGATGAGTTGGGAAAAGGAGGGAGGAGATTCTGTCATTCTAGTGCAATGAGAGGGGTTTTGGCGCTGATGCTCGGACATGACCATAATCTTTTTTTTTTTTGCTTTTCAGGTTTCGTGGGCTTTTTGTGATCATGACGACGTTGGCGCTTGCTGGGTCAAAGTTGTTTTGGTAATTATTTCCGGGAAGGTCAGAGGCTCGTGACAAGAAGTTCAACTTTGCCGGGGAGAAAGAGAGAGAGGGATAGGAAAAATGTTTGCAGACAAAAGAGAGATAAGAACAGAGGGAGGAATTTGCAGGTAGAGAGAGATCTCGAGTCGTTGCTTTCTTTGTGATATCTGTCTCGTCCTTCCTTTCTTCCCTCCCTACCCTTTTGCTCTTTCGTGCTGCCTTCAACCAGGACAAGTCCCGAGCTCGAGCAAAGCTAGCTGCCACCCGGCTTGTTCGTGGAACAGATTTTGTGTTAGTTGGTCTTATTCTCTCGTATATAAAAAGGTCATGCGGGTAATTAGTTGGTAGAGAAGTGGACAAGGAAGCTTAGTTGAGAAAGAAGCTTTACTTTGAAGGAAGCTTTGTAGAAAAAGAAGCTTTACTTTTACCTGTTTGTAGGTGGGGGATTGAGGAAGACAAAGAAGCGGGAAAGGGTTGAAGAAATGGGGAGCTGTGAAACGAGCGGGAGTACCGTTAGGCAGTATATCAGGTCCAAGGTTCCTCGCTTGAGATGGACCCCCGAGCTTCATCGCTGCTTTGTTCATGCCATTGAGAGGCTTGGTGGACAGGATAGTGAGTTCTTAAATTAGCCTCCATTTTTGTTATTGGCAAATGGTATATATATGGTGCATTATCCTGCTTGTTATTAAAATGCTTTTAAATTTGAATGTGTGGTTTTACAAATTTGTCTCAGAGGCCACTCCAAAACTTGTTCTTCAGCTAATGGAAGTCAGGGGGCTAACCATTTCACATGTTAAAAGCCACCTTCAGGTTTAACTGTTTGAATGTTGTCCTATATTGGAAACCTACTTGGATTTTTCATTGCTGGTTTTTATCTTTGTTTAATATTTTCAGATGTATCGGAGTATGAAGTGTGAAATTAGAAGACAAGGTATTGATCTGTAACGTTAGTTCATGCATCTCTTTGAGTACCATTGCATTAGTAGAAACATTCTAATTTTCTTCCACAACGTGTTGAAATTTAAAGTGTCATGATTTATGTATGTAATTTGGTTCATGTGGTCTTACTTCTTCAATCCTTGTGATTTCAGATAAGCTTTCCACAAATTTCTCCGCTGGAAGCGATGCAGCTGGTCATGTAGATCAAGAGCATTGTGACAGCTTTATTTTGCCCCCAAGATCCTCTATTGAGCTTGAGTCTTACTCAGTGAAATCTTCACTTCCTCTAAAATGGTTCATGCATAACAAACTCCTTTCACTAATATCTAACCCAAGAAAAGTTTTAAAACCAGCAAATATTATAGTTCTATAACTAACATTCTCATGAATGTTGTTTGATATCGGTGTAGGTTGTTCATAGAGCAAAATACTATGGCCAAAGTCTTACATGCCGGGCAGAGATATGATTACATCCGGGTTCCTGCTGAGAAAGGTGGAATAAAGGGTGGTGGCAGGCTCAGATGGCAGCAAGCAGATGCTTGTTACACAACTGGGTCTTTTGAAAGTAATCCTCTGATCAAGCCCAATGCATCAACAGGCACTGTACGGGAGCCTGATTTATTCAAGGTAGACATTTATGTGTGGCAAAAAAGGAAGAAAAAAGAGTTTTGTTTTCTTTCATGTGCTACGTTCAGTAATTTTTATCCTTTCTGCCTCAAGTTCAAGCATGTTCTCTACTTCCAGCATTTCTTTGATTGTTTTTCATGGGTTTTTCTTTAATGGGTAGATTTCTCTAGCTTGATAATTGCATGGTTTTATTTGTATATGATACAGTTACTATACAAATTAATTTTGACAAGTAGGTGAAGCAGTTTAGTACTTCTCCAAATGTGGTTGTTAACCTGCGTTGTTTCATGCATTTAAACACAGCCCCCTTTTTCTTCATCTCAATGCAGGTTGGACATGTTAGAAGTGATCAACCACAGATCAAGATGTTGAAGAAGAGGAAATTCCAAGAGCTAGGCAGTGAGAGAAGCAGAATAATATTGAAACGGGGTATGTTCTCTGGGGATCACCAAGAAGACGGAGCAGCTCAAGAAAATGATCTCGCTCTCTCTTTATCATTGAGTTCAAGGCATGGATGTACCGCTTCTTCTACCGTAAACAGCGAGGCATTGTCTGCTCCCTCTCGAGTGGGCAGAAAGAGCTTCGACAATGTTGTGAACAATTTAAACCTCGACCTTTCAATTTCTCTGTGAAGCCCTATTTTATACATCGACCAATGTAAATGTTGTCATTGTCAATTAAATCTATTTAGAGGTTTTTCTATTATAGAGGTATCGAGACTAATACTGATTCAGCGTGTTTTACGTGAAAATGCTCTTCTATTCTGCATACTTCCAAAAAAGGTTGAAGCTTTGATGTTATAGTTTCATGGTGAATGGTGAAAGACTGATTGGACGTTTAAAGGCTGAACCTAAAGTCAATGGCACTCTCTCGCCGCTTACTTGCGCAGACAGGAGTCACACTCAGTTCATCAGAAGGGGTTTCACGAGAAAGAAGAAAAAAGGAAAAAGAGAGAAAAAAAAATCCATTAGTTTTTTTATATTTTTCCAACATTTATCATTTGATCATAGTTTGTAAACTTTTTTTTAAAAAAATTAACCTTGTCCGAATGGATTCCCATACAAATTACATAATTATGTGATTGACTAACAAATTAAATTAAAAGATGATTGAAATATATTTTCTTATATTTTAATAAAATAAATATTTAAACTATAATAAATTAATACATTTTACATTGAAAAAAGTGTAAATGATTCTCCACTCTTTGAATTGAATCTAAATCTCTAAATTTTAAACTGTAATATTGATTATTGATAATAAGTTGTAAACTCCATCCACCTTTTGTAGCGTCAAATCAATTACAAAGTCTTAAATAATCACTATTTATTTATCAATAAGAGCACATAATTTCATCTATAAATAATATCAAATTAAAACAAGAAAAACAATCAATTGCAAGGAGTAAACAAAACATTTTTTTTCGATTCATTGAAAGTGAATCATAACTAATCAGAATTAAAAAAAAATTGATTCATACCACCTGTTGTCAGTTTTTTATGTCTGAGTGTACCCAAAACGACTCACTTCTTAGTCGATTCCACAATAAGATATCAATTCTAATAAATACTTCAAATTACTTTGTTCGTTATTCTTGTTTGCCAGCTGTTTTTCTTTTTAAAAAATTAAACCAATTTAAAACCTACCCAGATCAAGCTCTCCCTTTCATTTGTAGAATTAAGTATTATAATTTTCTCTTAATTATTCCTACACATAATATATTAAATTCCCCGTTCTCGCACGAAATTGGAAATTCATTTCCCACGTAAATTGTTAAAATAAGAATGCTATCCTAATGGATGTTTTTGCATTAGGCCTATTTCCTTCTGGATTCTTTTGTAGGTTGTGGGCTTGGCACAATAGACGCCATGCCATCCCCTCATTTTGCAACAGACCGCAGCATAATTTTCAACACCAATTGGCACGTTGGTTGGGCTTGGATTATAGGGTTAAGAACAGGGTGAAGTTTGTTTTGTTATTGTATATTTTTTATAGATATTGTATTTGAGTTTTTTTAAGTAAGCAAAATATCATTTGCAAAACAAAATCTTGGGACAAGCAGCTTGTAAGTTGCAACGGAGAAGAGCTTATATATTTTCCGATCTCTTAAATAATCAGGTAGTCCTACGTTCAATACTTACAAAGGTACGGTCCAATACATTAGTAGATGTATGTTTATGATTTTTAATTTTGGTTAACTATTTTTAAAAAAATAAATAACAGTTTGAGCTTAGCTAGGTCATTACATGTACATCAAACTAATGTCATTCTTTAGGAAATAACCCAACACGACACAAAGAGACACAATCTCCTCCCTATACAACATATATAGGAAACAAGATTGTATGAGTTTTGGTCTAAAATTTGTAGACGTAGAAAAAATTTAATAGTTTGGTATTCATATTGCATTATGGGCTTCTATGTGAAAGAAATCCTTAAATGCATCTGTTTAAGCAACTACATTCCGTTTCTTTATTTAAATGCATAACAACATTCAACATGGGAAACACTGCCACCAAAACAACAAAGAAACATGATGCATCTGATCTCACCACTCTTAGACATTAGCAATTATCAAGAACTAACACGCAAGAGCTAAATATTGGCAAGTATCTTCTTCCAAGCAGGCCTGCCTGAGATTTTTCCCACCAAGCCTTGACATTCTTCCTCTCCTCGATCAACTGCCCCAGGCCCGCCTCGGTTATGAGATAGTTTGTACCAGGTAGGTGGCTAAGGTCTGCTAAAGTGAAGGAGTCACCCGCTAAGTATTTGCTCTCTCCCAATCTCTTCTCATAGATGTCAAGCACTTGGGCAAGCTTCTTGCTGCTCTTCTCTACCTGTTCCATGTCCCCGGCGAGGCCCAAGTGCGGCAGGATGTATATGTTTAGGATGATGTTGAACACTAGCTCGTTGTAGTTGTGGGCTTCCACCTCCAACCATTGATCCACCAAGGCTTGCTCCTCAAGGGTGCTCCCAAGCAAATCTGGTCCCCGGGAAGCATATTTGGCTGCGTAGTATCTGGCTATTGCCCTTGATTCTGGTTGATATATGCATCACCAATGAAGAACAAGATGTTAAATGTAAGTATTAGCCTCTGATCAGCCATCATTACAGGCATCTAGTGTAGGTCATGGGAAGCCCGATTACAGCCTCGAAGATAAGTTAATTTGCGCACTATGATTATCAGATTTTTTGCAGTCCCAATAGAATGGTAGTAAAGTTTATATGTATGTGCATGCGATTTTTCATTAGATTAAATATATATAGGATAACCATGGAAGAAAAAGTTGTGCTTCTTATATGGTACCGATTATCAAGGACAAAAGGTTTGTAATTCTTTAGCGGTTAATAGTAAAATTTTGATGACTTGTAAAAGGAGGCAATTTGTCAAACCATGTTAATTGAATTTACCCTCTCTTCGGTTTTTGTTTTCTTTTCATTTTGACAAGAAATTGACTCGATTTTCGTAAACAGCTTGTTTATGTACTTGTGTAAATCCTATAATGTTTATGTATCCCTCGCATGAGAGTTTTTGAGGATTAATGTAGAAATATTTGCATCAATGAAATAGATCATTATACTCGGGGTTTGTGTAGTAAGTTCCCTTAATTTTATCAAACATGCATCCATCTTATAATTATTTATTTTGGTTAATTCGAAATGCCACATACTTAAGATTCCTAACATCTCACATTAATTTAGTTATTAACAGTATATGAATATATATGTGGATGGGAGGGAGACAGATCACACCAAAAAGCTTGAAATCACCATCCTCGACAGTTGGCACTTGCCCAAACGGCTGCAAAACGAATAAAAATGAAAATTATTTTTCACGTTAAAGAGGAAATGAAATCAGTTACAGGCAAAATTAATTTTTACAAGTAAAACTTTTAAGATCAATAATGTAAAATTTTCCCTTTTTTCTTGCCATCTTCTTCCTTAAATATTATTACTTGATTAATCTCATCCCTACTCAACTGTGACTAACACATTACTAAGAAACCAAAAATACCCAAATAAGCTCACGAGTACCTGTCTTAGAAGAAAGTCTGGTTTCTTGTGTTCTCCTGCGTCTAAATCCAACTTCACCATTTCATAGTCAACATCCTTCTCGGCCAAACACGCTAGAACTCTGAGTGTGCATGCTGATTTGTATGATCCATATATCTTCACCACCATTTTTCGGTTATCTTAAGAACATGTAGCTAAAGTTTTGATCATCACGTGTCATTTATACTAGTTGGTCGGGCTTGTTTTGGGGGGTTAGTGCATGCTGCTTCCTTTACTTACCATTCCTACTTGCATGGCCTGATGGCCATGGCAGTTGGTCTTGATGTGGACCTTTTCTGGAGCAAGGAGAAGATAAAAAGAAAGGAGCATAGTGCTCGGTGCTTGGTTTTGGAGGGCCCGATCACCAAAGGACTAGTTAAAAAGTATCCGGGCCCTCGAGTGCCCGGCTTTAGAGTACTCAAGCGCCCGCCTTTAGAGTACTCGAGCGCTAGTGGCATGTCCATGACGTGGGTAACGCCGTTCTGGGCGATTTTCGTCGGTTGTTCGTGTATTTATACTATTTTTCATCTCTTTCTGCGTAGTATCCTTATTGCAATTTATTTTTGTAGGAGGGGGGTTCCAGGATGCTAGAAGAGGATTTTCTCCTAGGTTGAGAGAGAAGTTTTTTTATAAATTGTAATGTGTAATCCTTTTCATAAGGAATTTTTTCTATGGTTTTTACCCTCAAGTTTGAGGGTTTTCCACATTAATGTTTGGCGTCCTCTGTTTTCAATATTTTATTTCATTGCATGATTATATTGTCACACATTTCTGCATAGGTGATCTAGTCTAACAATTAGTATCAGAGCTTTAGCTAGTTTAACAGGAATTGCTACATAAAAAGGTTGAAGGTATTCTTATAGATCTCTTTTATGGATCAAGTTAGTTTGGAGCTTTCTTTGAAACTTGATGTTGAGAGGTTTAATGGGAAAAATAGGTTTTTTCTTTGGCAAGAAAAGGTTAAGGATATTTTTGTTAATCAAAGTCTCAAGAGTATTGTTCATGAAGGTAAAAAACTTGCTGATATGTCGATAAACACTGGTTTAATTTGGAAGAGAGGACGTTGGGTTCTATTCGCCTGCATCTCCCTGATGAAATTTATTAGAGTGTTTTGCATATGAAGTCTTCATCAACTTTATAGGGAGTAAAGCAAGTACATGACAAAATCCTTTACTAGGAAGGTGTCTCTTAAGATGTAGTTGTATTACTTGAGGATGATTCTCTACAGACTCATTAGCTTTAACAAGTTGTGTAATGACTTGTCATGCATTGATGAAAAGATTGCAGAGGATGATAATGCCTACATGCTTATTAACTCTCTCTATTCGGTATATGAACCGATTGCGATGACTTTGTTGTATAGTAAGCATTCCATCGAGTTTGATGACCTTTTTGCACCTTTATTGTCTGAGGAATTGATATTAAGGGAAAGAAGGAGATCAAGAATCATGAGAATAATTTTTATGTAGATACATAGTCCAGGAACAAGGGGAAAGTCTTTCAGAAGAGGAGTAGAAACAACGGGAATGAAAAAATTGATAAAAATAAGGTTGTTTGCTATTATTGTAAGAAGGAGGGCTACTTCAAGAAAGACAACAATAAGAGGAAACAAGATAGGGAGAAAAGGAAAGGCAAAAGAATTGATCAAGTTGGTGTAGCTGATTTCGGTGCTGATGATGAGGATCTATTCAATATCACATATGGTGCAAATAATGGTGTGTATAGTTGGATATTGGATTCTAGATGCTCATTTCATATGTGTCTAAATAAGGAGTGGTTACATGATTATCAAGCTTTTGATCAGGGTTTAGTTCTGATAGGAAACAACTCTGCTTGCAAGAATATTGAGATTAGATTTGTAAAAATCAGAATATTTGATGGTGTGATCTAGACATTGACTAATGTGAAGTATGTGCCAAAATTGAGAAAAAAAATCTAATTTCATTGGGTTGTTTGGACACTAATGGATGTAGAGTTGCCATGTTAAAGGGGGTTCTCAAGGTCAGTAAGGGATCATTATTGATAGTGAAATGCCAAAAGAACGAGAATTTGTATATGCTACTGGGACACAGTTGTCAGTGTTGCTACAACATCTAACTCTGAGAAGGACACAGAAAGCACTTTGCTTTGGCATATAAGGTTAGTCATATGAATGAGAGGGGCATGACTGAACCGCATAGAAAGGATTTACTCGAAGGTTTTGAAGACATGCCATCTCAACTTTTGTAAGTATTATGTCCTTGGCTAGCAAGCAAAGGTACAGTTTCGATCTCTTACATTTCATACTAGTAGTTTTGTCTTGGATTATGTTCATATTGATGTATGAGAACCAATATCTGTGAAATCTCGTGGAAGTGCTGCCTATTTTATTATCTTCATAAATAATTTTTCTAAGAAGGTTTAGGTATATTTAATAAAACATAAGGATTGAGCTTTCTTCATGTTTAAACAATGGAAGGTTGAATTGGAAACTCAAACTAAGAAGAAGCTCAAATATTTGAGGTCTGATAATGGAGGTGGGTATAGTCCAAGGAATTTGTTGATTTCTATCAACTGGAAAGTGTAGTTTATATTT
Organism: Piper betle; assembly: GCA_033002965.1. Classification (NCBI taxonomy): domain Eukaryota; kingdom Viridiplantae; phylum Streptophyta; class Magnoliopsida; order Piperales; family Piperaceae; genus Piper; species Piper betle. The sequence continues at coordinate 37,554 of JAURVB010000063.1, read as the reverse complement.
CACAAAACCATACACACATCAGGAAAATGGTGTTGCTGAAAGGATGAATAAGACATTGTTGGATAAAGTAGGTGTATGAGGTTGAATGCGTGGTTGACTAAGATATGTTGGTATGAGTCAATGAATATAAAATGTTAAATCATCCTGCATTGGAACAGGTAAACCGGCTAACTATTCTAATTTGAAAGTCTTTGGTTGTTCATAATTTGTGCATATACAAAGATAAACAACGGTTTATGATGGACTCCAAGTCAAGGGAGTGTGTGTTTCTTGCGTGTAAGAAAGAATTGAAGGGCTTTAAACTATGGGATATATCATCAAAGAAGGTTATAGTTAATAGAGATGTTATCTCTGATGTGTAGTGCATGTTGAAACCTGAGTTAGTTGCATGTAAATCCAGTGGAGGGTAAGATTGATGAGGAAAGGAACATTGTTTCGTGGAGCTAGATGTGAGAACTGCTTCTACCAAATAGTTGGTTGAGGTGGTGTAAAACCCCATGGTTTAATTAATTTTTTTAAAAAACAAACTTAGGATTAATCTTGGGCTTGCTCTATAAATAGGGGTGGCGATTTCTTTATCACTCACCCACTTCTTTTGTTCTTCACGTTTTCCTTTCTCTTGGTCGTAGTGGAAGTGTAGCTTCTCGTTAGTGACCTTTTTGCTTGATACTACACCACTTTTTCCTAATTAATTCTTTCTTTATATATGTATATAGTAGTACTAGCTCTCATTGCTTGTAGCTCTCATTGCTTGAATGTAAACATCTACATATATGGTATAATATGTGGTATGATAAGTTGGATGCTCTCATGGTTTAGCTAATGTTTGGACATAAATATTTCTATATATGTATATTTAAAACCCATGACTCAGGTTAGAGTTTTACATTTGCTGAACTAGTTGGTTTAACTCGATGGTTTGAGTCGAGTTAGTTTCTTGAGCGCTGAGTCGAGGCCACCTATGTGTTATGAGTGATGAGGGTTAAGTGTACCTGAGTATATAATGATAGCGCTAGAAAAATGAGGAGAAATGAATTATCAAAGTATATGGCAAGATATAAATATTTTTTATGTAGTTAATCGTAGAATTATTTTTATGCTTAATAACATATTAGGACACGTTAGATATCAGTTTGGGTGGGTTATTAGTTATAGAACATACCATTTTTATGTTATGAAGTGTATTATATTTTATGAGATTTTTCCATATATTTTTGAATTTTTGAATTTATCAGGAGTTAGTTATTATTTTTGACTCAAGTTTGAGTCGAGTCAACGTTTAATAATGAAATTGCCACCCAAACCCTTCCCCAACCTTTCTCCCTCTCCACCCCATTGCCGGCCCGATTGTTGTCGTTGATGCCTCCTCGACCACCACATCACTGTTGATCGATGCCGCTGTCTTTGTAGCCACCCCCCAGCCTTCCCGGCCACCACCTGGCCTCCACGACCCCCCAACATTGTGTGATCGCGCCACGATTGCCGATGCCATTTCAATGCTAGTGGTGCTCGCTCCACCCCGGCCATGTCATTGACGCCTTCCCCTTCAACCCCAGACCCTTTCCCTACACCGAGGGCCACCACTGAAGCTGGCCAAGGGCCGATAAGACAAGCCAACCGACCCTGGCTGATTCACTGTCACCATTAGAGATCATCGCTGCCGCTGCCGCCCTCACCACCACCGTAGACGGGTCGAGCTCGCCGAGCTGGTGCAGATGCATAGCCCCGATCACCTTTCCAGAAAAAGTAGCTGAAAAACCACCGGAAACTACTGGAATATCGCTGGAAACCACCATAAAAGTAGATTTTCTGAAATTGGTCGAATTTTAGCCAAATACGTCTAGCGAAATCCTATCGGACTTCGAATGCCACCAGGTGCTGAGTTCAAGTCTCGAACCACGTGATAAACTCTAATCGTCGCTGATTGCAGACGACGCGAAGTAAAAATAACTCCGACCAAATTACTTGAAAGTGATAATTGTTAGCACAATATGCTAGTATTTGATTAATTAATGTGATAGATATTTTTCGTGTAAACACAAATGAATTTGCGTGATTTGAATTGTATTAAAATAAATGCTATGGAAATAATTAAGTAAATTAAGCATTTATTGTTAATCAAATGCAACGTAGCTAAAAAAATCTTGATATGGATTGATATGTGTGACTTGATGTAATGAGTTCCTTGATGTAAGTGTGATATAGGATGTGTGAATTCATTATAGTGGGCGTTAGTTTTTAGTTTTGATGTGTAGGTACAGAGTAGGAGTTCACTGCCTAGGCACGCAGACATAATTAGAGCTTCTATTAGGTCCGTTTAAGACTTATTTCTAGTTTGAATCCTATACTCTATCGTGATTTATTTTTAATAGGTAAGCGGGCATGTTGAGTGGTGGATTTATCGTATCCCACTCTATGCGGGCCATTTAGTCACATGAATTTCTCGGAATAATAACCCTCGAGGATGAGATCCCTTGAGTTTGTCTTTGAAAATCCAAGATCCGGATCGCGATGCCTTCGGGACTACTATATTACAACCCCTACCCAGGCCTATGTATATGTAGTTTTGTCGAATTTTCTAGTGAGATGTGAGACAAGGGAAAGTCGACAATCGCGCTACGCGAGCGGGTGCATGCGAGTCAAAGTTAGCTCTGGATTGGTGAGCAGGCCATTCTATTCCCGAGGGATCCTGACAACTCCACCTTTGAGTTTCTCAAACCTGAAGAAGTGTGGAGGGTTACGGGTACTACAATGCAGTGCATCTATAGACTTGTGATTTCAATGGGTATTGAAGGTGTATTCTTGAGAGTACTTGACCTCTGTGCTCAGGGCCAGGAATGATACAAAAGGATGTAGAGGGCTTTAGGATACTTAATTTTCCTGCACAAGGGATAATTTTAAAAGTTGTCTGAGACATGGGATAAGTCAAAATGGGACACTGTCAAGCTGAGGCCGACGACTCCTGATTAGTGCCTTTATGAGAGATTCTATGCAGAAGTATATGAATGATTTCATTTAACAAGAGAATCAGCTCTTATGTGCCAGTTTGTTTATTAGTTATTTTTGGACCAATAACACTTGTTATTGACATTTTTGTATTATGTATGTAGGGGAGAATCTAGACCATTGAGCATTGTGGGGACTGATGAGGAGTAGCAATGTACTATGTGCACATGTACATACTGAATAGAATGGATATTGCTGAGCGATGAATTGCTGTGAATGGTGTGAATTGAATGTTCTAACATTTTTATTACAGGAAATGACGAGTGAATTTGATGAAAAGTTTTGCATGTGATTAAAAATTGTGAATAGAATTGAACAGGGTGAACAATGGAGTCCAGACTTGACTCAGAAGATCAAAATGATTAGAATGGAAATATTGCAAGAAAACATCATGTTTTTGCTATGTTTTACACTTTTATCATTATATATATTGATTATTATTGACATGGTGGTCTCTATTACACTTTTAGGGGAACCTCTTTCTGTTTTGTTTTATTTTTAAGAAAAATCGTTAATTTTCAAACTTTTAATGAGTTTTGTTGTTTTAAATATGGTTGGCATATCATAGCCTGCATCTAGAAGTACAATGAAACCTAAACATCTCATCCATGCATTGAATGCTTGTATCACCATCTTAAGATGGAGAGGTTAGATCTGGGCTGGCTTAACCGAACAAGTAGATTAGTGAATGTTTCAGTTTCCAATAGCATTTCCAGTTTGGTTCGTAGGTGAACCGAAATGGGGTGTTATATATATATGATGTTATTATATTAGTAATGTTTTTGGGATGTTCAAGATTTTTGTTAATTAAAGTAGATATTATGTAATTATTATGGATATGTATATTTTCAATAAATTATTTTGTCAAATACCTAATTTATTTAGATGATTGTAGTTAGATACCATTATATGATATTTAAAACTTTTATATGAATTAAATACTTAAAGGTGGGTATTCAATATTGAAGAATTAAATTATAATAAATTACTATTATATTATAATTAGAAATAACATATACAAATACAAACTTTTATGCATGTGGCATGCTTGTAGATTTAAATATTTACATGATATTGAGATACTTCTATTTTCTAAGGTTAAATCATGCATATAGATTAAGTATTTATATTGAAATTAATTTGTATGCCTAAATTAAGATTGTGGCATATCGGTCTACAATCTTGAGAGATAATCTAGGTCCGTATAATGATTATAAATTGTAATAGTCAGAGGAGTCTAGGTCGGTCTAGGTTTAGACTCGACTTGTCTGTAACGTGTGTGGAAAAGTTAGAGAATTGGCCTAGCTTGACACAAGATTGAGATATTAAAAATGAGATTATGACGAATGAACCATCCCCAGGCTGAAAAGGGTGTCAGTGGACCAATCATGCACTTGTGATACCGAGAGAGTAGGTCTCAGCAAATCGGTAACCATGGATTAGGCCCATGGCATATGTGTATATGTATGGGAATGATAGCCAGTGAAGGCAAGAGAGCTCAACATTGGCTTGTGAAATCAAAAGTTTTAATGAATATTACGGTTTTATAGTTATTATACGACTTAGTGTTTCGACACTGAATCGCGACATCGTGAATGCAGGAATCGGCAACTTCGTGTAAAAACCATGATTTTCATCACGAGACTCGGAACCTAGATATCATGAAATCGGTCTGAGATCGAGCCGATATGAGTTGGTTATCAAGTCGACCGGTCATGATTCGACTTAAGGTCACCTAGAAAATACCTATTCATGAATGGATGATGGGGTGTGAGAATTTAATGAAGGGGCTCGTTAAACCTATGAAATATCCAATGGATGATGGTGTGTGAGAATTTAATGTAAGAGGCTCGTTGAAGTATTTATATATATATGCAGGAGGAGGGAGTGTTTCATATCTCATCTCTGTCCCAGACGACCTCCCCATTACTGTGTGAGTATTTCATCCCTCATCTTATTTGTTTCCATTTGGATTCTTGCATGTAAAGTTTTGTGGGAGATGCCTTTGTTAGGTTGCTAGATCCCTAGCATCTTATGCATGGGTTTCTTGTCGACTGCTTGGTATGAACTGCTCGTGAGTCTTTGGCGGTCGGGTGTTTGTTTTGTATTTTGTTAATGGATATGTCAGAATGGACCTGACAGCCGATAATGGATATGTCAGAATGGACCTGACAACCGATAATGGATATGTCAGAATGACCTGGGAGACAAACTTTTAATCTCAGAATGACCTGAGAGCTTGTAGAACTACATTGAGCTTGATCCCGACATGGGTATGTAGGCTAATCAAGATTGATTGATTTCAGCTCACCTAAGGAAAAATTACAATTATAGTTGGTGGTTCTTTTACGAACTCAGGGTGGGAGAATAGATAATAAATTAGACTTCCTTTTATTTTCTTGTGTTATACATGTGGCTTTGGGAAACGATCCAAGACTGTGGAGTAACGCCTGGACCGGGCTGGTCGTTACAGGGTTGGTTTGGTTTAATTTGGTCATTACAGGGTTGGTTTGGTTTAATTTCGAGTAACTCCTAGCCAGCTGGGCCCATAGTATTGTGAAAAAATGACGGGTCGTTACACTTCATATAGGCGAATGAGGAGAGGACAATATGATGTGCCAAAACGGAGTTGCACATCATCATTTTAACTACTAGACTTCCCTCATTACTTTTGGATGTCATGCATGGACATAAGAGTCAGTCCTTAGCGCCTGGTTCATAAGTTTTATTATATTATGCTTTGTAACTAAAACTATGCTGATGTTTAATACGTAACTATGATCATGTTTATATAAGATAATATCTTGGCTTGCATAATTTATTTTGTTCTCCTCTATTTAGAATTAACTACTTATTTATCACAATATTAAGTGATTATATTGGTGGATTGTTCTCTTGCCCGATTTTAATTTTTAATTATAGTAATGGCATCGATATGGTTCAAGGTGCGTCATTACAGGTGGAGCCTAAACGATTTCAGGAGGATGCACATACTGAGAGAGGAGGGATATAAATCCTCCGGTTTGACTCGGGTTTGAAGACGCCTTAACGTTTGCTTTGGTGGTAGGGAGTGGTGATGCAACTTCCTATAAGGAAATCATACATATTAAGGAATCAAGCCGGTGGATGATGACACGATGGAAGAACTCGAGACTCTCCATAAATATGAGACTTGGAATTTGGTGGAGCCACCAAAAGGAAGGAAGGTAATAGGTTCAAAATGCGTATTTCGAAAAAAGGACACAATTTTTGAAAAAGATGGAGAAAAGTAGAAGACTCGGTTAGTTACAAAGGGTTATGCTCAGCGAAAGGATGAATACTACAATGAAATATTCTCACCAGTGGTCAAACATACATTAATTAGAATGATTTTGGCTTTGGTGACAATGTATGATCTAGAATTAGAATAATTGGATGTGAAAACAACTTTTCTTCATAAAAATTTGGAGCAGATTTTCATGCATTAGCTTGAGGGCTTTAAAAAATATGACAAGGAGCATATGGTGTGTAGATTAAAGAAATCACTATATGGTTTGAAACAATCTCCTCGCTAGTGGTATAAAAGGTTTGATGCTTGTGATTCAGGTTGGATATACTTTGTTTGAATATAATATCTATGTTTATTTAAGAGTACTTAGTGGTATGTCATACATTTATTTGTTATTTTATGTTCATGGTAAGCTGATTGCTACTAAGAGTTTGGTTGAAGTAAATAAACTCAAGTCTCTATTGTAAATAGAGCTTGACATGAAATATCCAGGTGAGGTTAAGAAAATTCTGGGCATGGAGATCAGAAAGGGGCAGGAAGGCCAAAAAAATGTGGTTGTCACAGTGAAAGTATATGAAGAAGGTTTTGTAAAGGTTGGGTATGGATAATGCTAAGGCTGCGTCAATTCCTCTCGCTCAACACTTCAAAATTTCAGCTATTATGTCTCCTACAATAGATAGTGGTGTGGTAGAATTGCTAAAATTTTCTTATGCATAAACTATTGGGTGTTTGATGTATTTAATGGTTTATAGAAGGCCAAATATTGCTCATATTTTGAGTATTGTTAGTAAGTACATGACTAATTCAGGGAAGGAGCATTGAAATACTGTGAAATGAGTTATGCTGTATTTGAGAGGTACTACTAATTATAGAGTGGTGTATACTCATGAGGACAACAAGTTGATTGGCTTGATAGATTTAGATTATGCCAGAGATCTAAATATAAGAACGTCGACAACAAGTTATGTATTCACTTTGGGTGGAGCTAGAATTTCCTGGAGGTCAATGCTTCAACTAACGGTTGCCTTGTCTGTGACAAAGGTGGAATATATGGCTATCGTGGAGTGTGCCAAAGAAGTCGTATGGTTATGTAGTTTAGTAAATGAACTGGGAGTTTCTCAGAATCTAGTAGAGTTGCATTGTGATAATCAGTGTGCCATTCATTTGGTTAAGAATCAGGTGTTTTATGCAAGGACTAAACACTTTAATGTGAGGTATCATAAACTCATGAAAATTATTAATGACAGTTTACTTAGCATGGTGAAGATTCATACTGATGATTATGTGGTTGATATATTTACTAAGCTGGTGACTTCAAAGAAGTTCAGGCATTGCCTAAGCTTCATTGGAGTGTCTCATTTCTAGATGATGAGGAGCACAACCCCCATGAAGTGTTGTGGCCGTACCAGCTAGGTGTGGGTTCATGCTGGTTTTTGGTACAAGGTTGATCTTCTTGTTGGTTTGAAAATATAGAATATATTTTCTCACCAAGGTGGAGATTGTTGATCTAAAACTTTTTTAGAGGAAGGAAGAAGAAAGCGAAGAAATGAGCCGAATGCTCAGGCGCTCGAAGTGCTTGAGCACCAAAGGACTTGGTGAAAAATAACATGTGCTTGAGCACCCTACTTTTGAGCGCTTGAAAGCTAGCGGTGTGCCCACAATGCTGAGTAACGCAGTCTTCGGTGGTTTTTGTTGATTCTTATTGTATTTATGTTATTTTTCATCTCTTTCTTCGTAGTATCCTTATTGTAATATATGTTTGCACAAGGAGGAGGGTTCCAAGGTGCTACGAGAAGATTTACTCCTATGTTGAGAGAGAGAATGAATTTTATTGTAAAGTGCAATTTGGAATTCTTCTTTATAAAAAATATTCTCTTCATAGTTTTTCACCTTCAAGTTTGGAGGCTTTTCACGTTAATTTTCCGGTGTCCTTTATTCTCAGTATTTTATTTTACTATTTTATTATTGGCAATTACCTTGCTTCTGCACTGGCGATTTACTCCAATAGTTAGGAGAGTCGTTAGCTTCATCCGCCAGAGCAACCAAAATCTTGCACCAGTGGAATTTGGAGAAATCCACAGCCCAAGCGGTGATAAAGTTGACACGGATGTTGCCCATGCCAAAAGCCCATGGTAATTATTTGCCATAGGATGCCCGTGAAAAAATGGTCCAAACATATATCACGGCTTGCCATGGTTTTACCATGTCAAATGTGAAAAAGAGAATATCAATATACCCACAAACTTTGCCAAAACTATTTGTGACAATTTCTTTTAAAAACAATAAAAATTTGGATGGAAAAATCCTGTTCAAAAAAGTTGTTAGAGGCACCATTAAATGATCATGGCAGTGTGGGAGAAGATTTAATGATTGAAGATTCTGAAAATAATAATATTAAATATGTGTTTATCAACTCTTCTTTTCCATATTTATCACATTTATATTTTAATTAATTAAAAATTCCTAAAATAATAATATTAATAAGATTGGGAAAAAAAATCTAAAAGATCAGATTTTTCGCCTTTTCATATTTGTAATTTAATTAATAAAAATTCTGAAAATAATAATATTAATAAGAATTGAAAAATTCTAAAAGATCATATTATATTATATAGAAAATTTAAAATATCTTAATAAGATATGAAATTATTTTTTAAACATTTTATTATAGTCTCGATCAATCATATTGAGTCAGTTACTAATCTCTCGTTAAAAATTGAAGACACTTGTCAAAAGTTGTTCACTTATTATAGATAAATATGTAGATAGATAGATAGATAGATAGATGATAGAAGATATATATAAAGTTGTTTATATATAATTTAATTAAACTTAATTTGATTTTATATTTAATTTGATAATACTCAATGTAGATTGTCGCTCTTAAATAAAGAAATTACGCTTGTAATTACATTTTCTCGGCTTAGGCTCCACTTGTAGGCTTTATATTTTGTATTGAGTCTAAACCAACTTAATGAGCTTAAAGTTTAAACTTAACCAAACACTTCCCTGAGTGGGTTTTTTTTACTGTCCCATGGTTTATAGTTCTCTAATGAGCCCACAAATTACTCTTTCGACTAATATCCATTAGAGTAAGAGTTAAATATGTTAGTAAAGATATTTTTATGATTTTCAACTTTAATTAACCAGTTTAATTTAAATAAGTAACTAAACTTATTGATTTATACTTGGTTGGGGTATCACAGATGATATCAATGACAACACGGCTTTATATTGGATAATGGGTAGATTGTAATATCTTGCAATTAGTTCTATATTTAATATCTATTGGAGTACTATCTAATATTAAATGAAGATGGGCGTATGGCTTTCAAGTTCAGTTAACTAACTTTTAATAAATAAATGAATCCATTATTTTATATTTGGGCTGGGTCATTACAAGAAAATATTTTGTTGCAACCCTCCCAACCAATTTTTCAGGCAAACGTATTTATCAATGGATGCCCTCAGAGCCAAAGCCCGTGACAACTTGTCATCGGCGAAGGCCCATTTGTCACGAATTGTTGTCGACGGACAAATGTAAAATTTTCCCAGATGTATTTTAGAGCGTGACTTGATTTTTCAGTTATTCATAAGATAGGACATATTAATCGCTAACTTCTGGGTGCATGGAAATTCTACTCAAGCAATTAATTACTTGTTTATATTGGCTAGCTATATATATTTTTCTTTGTGTTCATTTCCTTCCTCTGGGTGCACACAAATGACCAAATTCAATCCGAAGAAAAAAAAGACCAACTTTAATAGCGGTAACCTTTTGCCTGGGTTGGGGACAAAAAGATAAAGACGTATTGGTTAGTAAAATGTAGTAATAGATTAGATGACACCCTTCTCCGTAAAAGAAAAAGAAGAAAATATGACGCATGCTAACAACCATGGATCCGGAGCTATCATGTACAGTCAAGCATGCATGCTTATTCTTCGTGGAACCATCGACTATGAAATCAACGTCGTAAACTCTTCCATGCATGATCATCTCAATATTTCATGTAGTCCAATTAGATGGCATACAATTGCAGAAAGCTAAGATACCAGCCACAGATCATGAATTAGTACAAACATATGCATGCATGATGTATATGCGTGCATGAAATATATACATGTATAGGTGCAATTTCATTGTAAGCCGATATCATCAACCGCATATATACTTGTTTTTATGTTTACATGGTCGGACAAGAGACCATGGTAGATCTACACGATGCATGCAGACGAGAGAAAGGACGAGGGATGGGCTAGACTACTACAACCACTGCTCTTGTTTTCATCTACAATCCTTTTGTGACGTACAATAAGGATGTCTTGAGTAGATCACGAGCAGAGCGGTGGTTGTAGTAATGTAGCCCATCCCTCGTCCTTTCTCTCGTCTGCATGCTTCATGCAGATGTACTATAATCTCTTTACCGACCATGTAAACATAAAAACAAGTGTATTCGGTTGATGATATCGACTTGCAATGAAATCGACATATATATCACGCACGTATATACATCATGCATGCATTTGGTTGTACTAATTCATGATCAGTGGCTGACATCTTAGCTTTCTGCAATTGTATGCCATCTAACTGGACGACACGAAATATTGAGACAATCATGTAGGGAGGAGTTAAAAGGAGATCATATTACACCTGCTTGATGCATGCACACAAGAGAAAGGAGGAGGGGTGGGCTACAGTACTACAATCACTGCTCTCCTCGTGATTGACAATACCGACACCAGCTTTATGCATCTGGATATATATATATATATATATATATTTAAATTACAATAAAATTTGGATATAGCAGTATGTTTAGAAGTACGTGAGAGATAAAATTGATTGATGGGAGAGAGAAAAGTAATATATATATATATATATATATATATATATATATATATATATATATATCAATGCTGCCGTGCATAGGCAGCGTGTTTAGGCTAGGCCGTTGGATCAAAATCCAACGGCCCAAACACATTTTTCACTTTTTTCCACCCTCCCCCATTTTCTCCTGTGGGTGCCTTTCACCCCAATTCTACTGCCCCAGCCCTCGCCCTCCGGCCCCGGCCCCGGCCCCGCCCCCAACCCCGTCTGAAGGCCGCAGTCCCCCACCGCCCCAGCCCACAGCCGTGGTGCCCCATCCCCCACCCCCGGGCAGCCCACTTCCACCCCCCCCCGTTGCATTAAAATGCAGTGCATAGGCAGCATTTTAATTTGGGCCGTTGGATCAAAATCCAACGGCCCAAACACAATTTTCACTTTTTTCCACCTTCCCCAGCCGCGCTTCCCCTCACCCCCCGCCCGCCCGGGTGAGCCGCGACCCTCCCTGCCTGGGCGAGCTGCGGCCACCCCTGCCTGGGCCAACCGCGGCCCACACCTGCTCGGGCGAGCTGCGGCCCCCCTGCCCCACCTGGCGCGGTGGCCCGCCCCTGCTCCTGCCCAAAGCGTGGTCCCCTGCCCTCGCCCGGCGCCACAGCCCGCGCTAGCCCCTGCCCGAAGTCGCGGTCCCCCTGTTGACCCTGCCCGCAACCACGCTCCCCCCTCCCGCCCCTCGTGGGCCACCAGCGGCGAGGTCGTCAGCGGTGGAGTGGTGGGTAGAACAGAGGGGGGGGGGTGGGGGAGAAGAAACAGGGGAGGGTATTTTGTAATAAAAATTTGACTCGCTCCCTACTCGAGTCAAGTTTTTATTATGAAATAAATATTAAAAAATAAAATAATTTAGTGATAATAACTTGACTAAGTCCTAACTCAAGTTAATATTACAAAATAAATTTTTTTAAAATAAAATATTTTCATAATAAAAACCTAACTTGATCCCCCGCAGGGGATGTCGGGGGTGATGGTAATTTCGTAATAAAAATTTTACTCGTTCCCGACTTGGGTCAAGTTTTTTATTACAAAATAATTTTTTTAAAAAATAAAATAATTTTGAAATAAAAACTTGACTCGTTCCGGACTCTGAGTCAAGTTTTTATTACAAAATAAATTTTTAAAAATAAAATATTTTCATAATAAAAACCTAACTTGATCCCCCCGCAGGGGATGTCGGGGGTGATGGTAATTTCGTAATAAAAATTTTACTCGTTCCCGACTTGGGTCAAGTTTTTATTACAAAATAATTTTTTAAAAAATAAAATAATTTTGCAATAAAAACTTGACTCGTTCCGGACTCAAGTCAAGTTTTTATTACAAAATAATTTTTTAAAAATAAAATAATTTTTCGCCGCCCCCTCATGCTGACTTAAGAAATAAATAAATTTTTTATAGTATTGACTAGAGTCAGATCGAGTCAAGTTTTTATTAAGAAATAAATTTAAAAACATGACTAGATCCTCACTCAAATTAATATTACGAAATAAATTTAAAAAACTAAAATAATTTCTTAATAAAAATGTGGCTTGGTCCCGAATTGAGTTAATATTACAAAATAGATTTTTAGAAAATTAAAAAAATTTCATAATAAAAACGTGACTCGAGTCGGAATCAAGTCAAGTGTTTATTAAAATAATTTTTTTCAAAAATAAAATAATTTAGTAATAAAAATGTGAAACACATAGGATAAAATACTATAAAATAAAATAATCTATTAGAACTCGATTATTTTTTTTGGTATTTTACTTTATATTTTTATATTTTTCGAGTTATATTTCATGATATTTTTTTATAGTATTTTATTTTAATAAAATTTTTTATTTTATTTTTAAAAAATATTAAAAATAAAATACCATAAAATAAATACAATACACGCTCTCAACTTGTGTCAGTATTACAACATAAATTTTTTAAAAAATAAAATAATTTTATAATAAAAACTAAACTCGCTCACGACTCTCTCACACGGTATTTCGTAATATTAACTTGAGTCACACGGTATCGAGTCAAGTTCTTATTATGAAAATATTTTATTTCTTAAAAAATTTATTTCGTAATATTGATTCAAGTCGGACCGGATCGAGTCAATTTTTTATTATGAAATTATTTTATTTAAAAAAATATTTCGTAATATTAAATCGTGTCAAGTTTTTATTATGAAATTATTTTATTTTTCTAAAAATTTATTTTGTATTATTAACTCGAGTCAGGACCGAGTAAAGTTTTTATTACAAAATTATTTTATTTTTTTAATATTTATTTCGTAATAAAAACTTACTCGAGTCGGGATCGAGTCAAATTTTTATTACGAAACTACCCTCCCCTGTTTCTTCCCTCCTCCCCCCCTTCAGTTTTGCCGCACCACCCCACTGCCGGCGACCTCGCCACCGGCTGTCCGCGGGGTGGGGGTGGGGGGTGGGCTGCTGTGTGGGGGTGGGGCCGCGGTTGCTAGCGAGGGGGGGCGGTGTGTTTGCGGCTACGGGCGGAGGGAGGGGCAGAAGGTGGCAGCCCAGGGTGGGCGCCGCGACTATGAGCTGGGGCGGTCGGGGACCGCTACTGCGGGCAGCGACCGAACCGTTTGCTAATCTACTAGATTCGGTTAAGCCGACCCGGATCTACTCTCGGCGTTTCAAGATGGAGATGCAAATATGAAATGCATGAATGGGAAGAATTGGATTCTAACAGAGTCCTACATGCATGCCATGACGTGCAAGCAAAGACAAAACAAAACACTAAACAAGAAACCAAAAGAAAATATATACTACTACGGAAAAATGGACAAAGTTTCCCCTAAAAGTGCAATAGGTGCCAACCTGTCCACAACAAAGGTATGTAAATATTTTATCAAAATACGATAAAGCATAATAATCTACCATGGCAATCAATCACCATCTCATTCGTTTTCACCTGAGCCGAGTCTGAACTCCAAGGCTCCCTGCTCATTCACATCTATCCGTTCATTTCATAACAGGCAATTCATCAAGACAAAAACGTGCTAACAATCATTCACACTAGCATTAAACAACCATCATTATACATTACACGCGGCAGGTACATGTGTGCGCGATTCCGTGCTGCTCCTCCGCAGTCCTGACAGCTTTCATCGCTCGCATTCCTCACCTACATATATATAGAAAAATCGTCAGTAACGAGTGTTACCAGCCCGGAAAATAACTAATATCAATCTGGCACAGGAGAGCAAACTCTCCTGTTGAATCAAAACCATATACTTCCTCAAGAACTCTCATCAGGGCACATACGGGAGCCGTCGTTATCGGGCCATTGCCCTCGAGTCGACAGCGTCCCCCTTTCTTTCTCATTCTCATACGTTGGCCATTTCTCTATCGCTTCTCGCATCAAATCTCATTCCTTTTCGCCCTCTGCACCTTCCATATTACTCCTGGCCTTGAGCACGAAGGCCGAGCACTCTCAGGCAGTCGCCTTTAGTACCCTTTGAACCACAAGTCTAGACATGCGCTGCATTGCAGTACCCGTAAACCTCCACACTTCTCCGGGTTTGAGGAACTCAAAGGTGGAGTTGTCCGGATCCTTCGGGAACGAAGTGGGTTCTCCCCAGCTCCAGAGCCCGCTCTTCCGAGCACACGCCCTATCTGAAGGCGTGGCCGTCAGTAACCCTCATTCCATCTCTCACCGAAAACGCAAAAACTATATATATATAGGCCTGGGTTGGGATTTATACAATAGGCCCGAAGGCATCGTGAGCTGGATTTGAAGTTCGAAAACAAACTCGAGGGATCTCATCCTCGAGGGTTATTAATCCAAAAAAAGAACCGTTGGCTAAATGGCCTGAGTTAAGTGGGATCCGATAAAATGCCACTTAACTCGTCCTGCACATGATAAATCAAATACACAATAGAATAGCATAAAAACAGAGAACGAGTCCTAAATGGACCTGGTAGAAGCTCCAAACGGGTCCACGCGCCTAGGCGGTGAGCTCCTACACCGTACCTACACAATCAAGCTAAAAACTAACGCCCGCATGATGAATCACACATCCTATAGCATGCACACACAATCAACACAATCACGCATCAATCAACACACATCAGCCTATATCAATTCTAGCAAGTCTACTTAGGCTAGTTTGCATTAGATCATGATCATCACCTAGTTACCCTAATTAGTTTCTTAACCTCTATTTTTAACACCACTCAATCAAACAAATTTCATATTTTATCCTTAATCAAATCTACATTTATATATATTATTATAACACACAATTCACCAATCCTAGCATGCAATTCTAATAATCAATATTTTCAAATAATCAAGTTAAAATAAATTATACCTTGTGTTGTCAAAAATCAGCGACGGCTAGGGTTTCTGTTTCGTGGCTCAAAACTCGAATTCGGCACCTAGCGGCGTCCGAAGTCCGATCAGATTGGACCGGGTGCGTTCGGTGGATGATCCGGCGAATTTCCCATGAATCCAATTTTCTGGCAGTTCCGGCGTTTCTCGGCGAGTGTCAACAGTTTTCCGGCGATGATTTGGGACGAGGCAATCAAGGGGTCTATCGGCACCAGCTCGACGAGCTTGGTCCGATGGTGGTGTCAAACAAAGCAGTCGAGGGCGGCGATGGCTGTCGGCGGCGGCGTGCTCCGATCGGGGATGCGGCCGGCCTCGACGGTGGTCGGGATGATGGGGGAAACGTCGGCGACGGCGAGGGGGTGGTCGTCAGGGTCACAGCGGCGGCGGCGCAGCCTGGACGGTGGCAAATCGACGAGGGAGGGCGACTCGGTTTGTGGGGCGAGTGGGTCGGGCGCACGGCGTGGGGCGGGGTGGCGTTGACCGGCGGCAGTGCCACGTCGGCGACGGCGGCGGTGGTGACGAGCACAAGGCGGCGGTAGGGTTTTGGGAGGGGGAAGTATTGGGGAAGATGAAGGGGCATGCGATGGCATTTTTGTAAATTAAACTTGACTCGACTCCGACTCGTGTCAATAATAATAACTATTTCCTAATAAATCCTAAAAATCCAAAAAATTGGGAAAATCCCGTAAAATCAAACGAACACAGCAACATCCAAATGATATGTTCTATAACTAATAACCCACCCAAACTCACCTTTATCGCGTCCTAATTCGTCATTCAGCCCTAAAAATATTCTACGATCAAATAAAAATAACAATCAATATTGCATACCTCCATATACTTGATAACCCATTTTTCATCATCTTTTTGATGTTATCATCGTATACTTGAGCATACATGACCCTCATCGCTCATAACTCACAACTAGTGTAAAACCCACGATTCGAGTTAGGGTTTTATATTCAGAACCGGTCGGGTCGACCGTTATTTTTTCCGAGTTGAGTCAGTTTCAGGACACGTGTACCGAGCCGATGCCAGTCGCGTGTATGAGCTATGAGGGTCATGCGTACCCAAGTATATGATGATAACGTCATGAACACAGCAGAACAGAATGAGTTATCAGATATATGAGAGTATGCCAGTCATTTTTTTTTATTTTTATATATAATGGATCGTAGAATTAGTTTTAGGCCGTTTATCGCGTTAGGACGCGTTACGGGCATTTTGGGTGGGTTGATAGTTCTAGAGCATATCATTACGATGTTTGGTATTTGTTTGATTTTACGGGATTTTTCCAGATTTTTATGAATTTTTTTAGGATTTAATACGACTTAGTTATTATACTTGACTCGAGTCGGAGACGAGTCAAGTAATATTTACGAGTTTGCCATCGAGTCTTTTTCTCCCCCATACCTTCTTCCCCGACCCTTACCGCGACGCCGCCACTGCGCGTCGCCGCCGCCGCCGTTGCCGCCGCCGCCCGGTCGCCGATCGACCCTGCCTAGCCCCGCCACGGCGTCGCCGTGCCACCCCGACCAGCCCCGGCCGCTGCCAGGCCGCCGCGACGCCGGAATCGCCTCGCCTAGCGCCGCGGCACATTTCGGTTGTGTCACCGATTCCGCCGCCGGCGACCGTCGCCGCCGCGATCGAGTAGTCGCCTCGACGTCTTCGACCCCCTAGCGGCCTTCCCCGACCGGAGCGGAGGCCATCGCCGCCCGGGCCGGCCGGATCTAGCGACCCATCGCCACCGGCCCTGTTTTAACCATTTTTCGGCGAGCCGCCACCTCCGTTGGCCGCGTCAACCTCGTAGATGAGTCGGGCTCGCCGAGCCGGTTCCGAGGGTACCCAACACGACCCCTTTCCGACCAGTAGACGCCGCCGGCGATTGTCGCCGGAAAACCACCGGAAGCCGCCAGAAAACCGCCAGCAGCTGCCGGAAAACTGGAATTTCCGGAATTCACTGGAATTCACCGGATCTTCCGCGGGGCTTACCCAGTCGAGCCCGATCGAACTTCAGACGCCGATGAGCGCCGAATTTGAGCTTCGAGACGTGCGACGGAACCCTAGCCGTCGCCGATTGCCGACGACATGAGGTATATAATTACCTCCGAATTTATAAGTTAAAGTCTGATGATTGTTAGCACAACATGCTAGGGTTGATTTATTGATGTGATTGATAGTGATAAGTTACATGATGTGATTAATGACTAATTAGGGATGAAATGATAAGTTACATAATGAGATTAAGTGTGAATGAAGGTTCAGCGATCTAATGAGGTAGGAGTCTCAGCATGATAAGTGATCAGGACGTAACTTTGAAAAACACAATAAAATTGGTATGACTAGGATGAGTTAGAATTATTTAAATTTATGATTATTTAACTGTTGCTGGATGTTGATGATTGAATTGTGATTGATGTTCATTGTGTTTGATGCATCATTTAGTTAGCGGGCGTTAGTATTTAGTTTTGATGTGTAGGTACGAAGTAGGAGCTCGCCGCCTAGGCGCGATGACACGTTGGAGCTTCTACCAGGTCCGTTTAGGACTCGTCTTGTTTTACTCTTTTCTATTGTATGTTTGTTTTAATGCCTACAGGACGAGTTAAGTGGCGCTTTATCGGATCCCACTTAACTCGGGCCATTTAACCGAATAGTTTTCCGGATTAATAACCCCTCGAGGATGAGATCCTCGAGGATGATTTCGAAAACAAGATCCACCACAAGTTGCCTTCGGGCCTATTATATAAATCCCTACCCAGCCCTATATATATATGTAGTTTTCGCATTTTCAGTGAGACGAGAGATGGAGAAATCGACTGCACGTACCATGCAGAGGATGCCGTGACAGTCAAAGCGGGCTCTGGATTAGTGCCAGCGAACTGTTCCATTCCCGAGGGATCCTGACAACTCCGCGTTTGAGTTCCTCACACCCGGAGAACGTGGAGGTTTACGGGTACTGTTTAGTACAGCGCATGTCCGGACTTGTGGTTCAAAGGGTACTAAAGGCGACGGCCTGAGAGTATTTGGCCTTCGTGCTCAAGGCCAGGAGAAATATGGAGGTAAGGAGAGGGCTTAGGATAAAGTTTCACGAGAAGTACTGAAAAAGAAGTGCCGAGAGCGGCACAGTACCAGCAGCAGATCAGTAAGTTTGGGATGCTACCGGGTCTGCAGCCCAGTGGCTCCTCAGTAGTGCCCTTCAGAGTGTTCACGTGGAGTATGATGTTTTCTTTCATATGAGAGTTTGCTCTCATAGCCAGCTTGTTATAGTTATTTTATTTTCCGGACCAGTAACACTTGTTACTGACATGTTTTTATACTATATGTAGGTAATAATCACGAGTTGAAGGAGCCAGCTTGGATGGAGGAGCATTGTTGTCACTTGCACACATGTTAGTCGATTGAGTGTTTATATTTTATTGATGATGCTATTATATTGTGAATGATGTGAAATACTAAGACATGATAGGATATGATTAAACGCAACGAAATAATGTTATGACATGATGAAAAGCTAAGATATGATGATAAGAGGTGAGATGTGATCAGAGTGCGCAGCAGAAGTATGGCCCAAGTTCTATAATGAATATATAGTATATTAGATTATGTGTGATTACAATTATTGATATATGCATATATATTGGTATGTATTGTTTTGACAGGGTGGATCCTAATTGCACTTTTAGGGGAAATTCTGTTCGTTTTATTTTAGAATTTTTATTGAGTTTAATCGTAATGGTATTGGTGTGTGCTTGAATTGCATGTCATTCATGTAGTACCATGTTAGGGTTGTATATTCATCAATGCATTGCGAGTCGTATCTTCATCTTAAGACGCCGAGATTGGATCCGCATGAGTTAGGTTTAGGTTATCCGACCTAACCGGGGCCTGTAACATGCCGGTTCGGTTCACGAGTGTGGACCGGATTTGGGGTGTTACAGCTGGCCTTACCTTAGCTAGCGGTCCATGAAGTTGACTCGACTTGAACTGACTGGTTCGCTCCCGTAAAACTCTGACTCGAGTCACGGGTTTTATAGCCGGGGCCTGGGGGGGCGAGGGCGGGGGCATGGCGGGGCCGGGAGGGGGTGAGGGTGGGGGCGGGGCAGGGCGGGGGTGGGGGGTGGGGGGTGGGGGGGCGGCGGAAGCCGGCAGGGGTGGGAAGGAGGCCGGCGTAGGAGAAAATGGGGGAGGGGTGAAAAACTTAAAACAGATCTGGGCCGTTGGATTTTGATCCAACAACCCAAATTAAAAATGCTGCATGCGCTGCCAAAACACGGCAGCGCATGACAACATGAAACATACATTAAAAATGATTGATAAAAAATAAAATCTTACCAAATAGAAAGGGGATGATCAAATTGTCTTTCTCTTTTTTAAAAAATTTTTTTCTACTACTCTCCAAAAGTTGGCTCTCGGTTGTAAGATATAGAAAAATTAGGTTTAGTAAATAAGTACTCCTTAAATTTATAGTTATTATATCATATGCCATAAGGTTAATAAATTACAAATTACATTACTTTCTAACTCCCCTCTCAATTTGTAATTTTTCATCATCTTTTGAAAAAATTCAAACTTGTCTTGAGTGAGAGCTTTTGTAAACATATTAGCCATTTGTTCCTTAGTGCTGATGAACTTTAATTCAATTTCTCCTTCTTTAACAAGATCTCTAATAAAGTGATGTTTCAACTCAATATGGTTCGACCTATCATAAAAAATAGGATTTTTGCTCATAAAAATAGCGGACATGTTATCATAAAACATTGTACTTACTCCATCTTGTTTACACAAAAGATCTTTCAGAATTCTCCTTAGTCATATGGCTTCGCATGCCACATTTGTGATGGAAATATATTCGGCTTCACACGAAGATAATGCAACCATCTTTTGCTTCATAGAAGACTATGACATAACCTTGTTTACCAAGCTAAAAACATATCCTGATGTGCTCTTCATATCATCTTGGCAACCAGCCCAATCACTATTGATATGTCCAATCAACTTAGCTTCATTTTCAACTTCGTACTTCACACCAAAATTCTTTGTTCCTTTTACATATCATAGTAGCTATCAAATGAGTTTTGTTAGGCTTGTTCATGTACTTTGAAACTACACTAACCACATGCACAATGTCCGGTCTAATGTTTATAAGATCAATCAAAGATCCAACCAAATTTCTATGCATCTGCTCATTAGTCAATTCATCACTATCATCTCTTTTCAATTTCTCATTCATTCCCATTGGTGTAGACATAGGCTTACAATTGGACATGCTAAATATTTTTAACAAATCATCCATATACATTTCTTGAGAAATAAATATCTCACATTCTTTTCTTTTCACTTGAATGTCAAGAAAATATCTCATAAATCCCAAATCACTCATCTCATATTTATTCATCATGGTATTTTTGAAATCAATCAACATCTTATCATAATTGCTAGTATAAATTAAATCATCAACATATAAGCATAACATGAGAAAGTTATCATCTTCTTTCTTCATATAGAGTGAGGGCTCACTTGAACTTATAAAGAATCCATTCCTTTTTAAGTAATTATCAAACTTGCTATTCCATGCTCTAGGTGCTTGTTTTAGGATATATAGAATTTTTTCAATTTGTGCACCTTGTCTTCTTGCCCTTCAATCATATATCCTTGAGGTTGCTTCACATACACCTCTTCGTCCAACTCACCATTCAAAAAAGCCGATTTCACATCAAGTTGATACACTTGTAGTCTCAATTGAGTTGCAATTACTAACATTTTTCTTATTGTTTCCTTCCTTACAACTGGTACAAATGTCTCGTTGAAGTCAATCCCATATTGTTGGGAGTATCCTTTTGCAACTAATCTTGCCTTGTGCTTTAGAATTGAACCATCTTCATTAAACTTTGTCTTGTACACCTATTTCAAACCAATCACATCTTTATCTTTTGCTTTTTCAACAAGCTGTCATGTTTGATTCTTCTCATTTATCTTCATTTCTTCATCCATAGCATGTACCCATTCTTTATGTTTTATAGCTTCATCAAAGTATTGAGACTTAAATATAAGAAAAACAGTATTAGATTCTATAATTTCTTGTAAAGAACCCACTCTTCTTGGAGGAGAATTTGTATTAATGTCATCCGGCTTTACTTACCAGTCTCTTTGTTGTGTATTAATAGGTGATGGTGAGGAGGATGAACTTCGTATATCTTTATGTTCTTCAACAACTTCATTGATAGTTAGTATTTCACCTTTTATTTTTTCTTCTACTTCCACACATGGTCTCATCAAATAAGCTTCACTATCGCACACTTTTCATATCTCATTCCTAACAAAAATCACATCTCTTTAAATTACCAACTTATTGGTTTTGAGATTTAATAGCCTATAGCCTATATATTATTCACAATATCCAATAAAAAGACATTTCTCACTTTTTTCATCAAATTTCCTTCTCTTTTGTGATGGAATATGAACATTTGTAATGCATCCAAAATATTTCAAAGTACTCCGTTTGGGTTTTTTCTTGTGCCAAGCTTCAAATGGAGTCTTATTTTTGACCGCCTTGGTAAGACATCCATTGAGAATGTAGATCACTGTATGTACCACCTCCACCCAAAATTTATATGGGAAGTTTTTGTGTGCCAACATGCATCTAGCCATTTCAACAACTATTCTATTACTCTTTTCTACTACACTATTTTGTTGAGGTGTGTAACTCATAGTTAACTTCCTTTTCATAACTCCTTTGAATTAAATTCTTCACTCCTGTCTAACCTCAAAGCTTACAAGTAAAGTCCACTTTGTTTTTCAACCATTGCTTTAAATTTAACAAACTTGGAAAATGCTTGTGATTTTTCATGCAAGAAATAAACTCACATCATTCTTGTAAAGTCATCAACAAGTAGAAAAAAATACCTTACACCTCTAATTGTTACAGTGTTTGTTGGACCACATAAATCGGCATGCCCTAACTCAAGTGGGTCTCTTATCCTCCATGATGACTCCGAAAATGGCAACTTATGTTATTTTCCATACATACATCCTTCACATAGCTTGTAGTCTTGATCAATCTGTGGTAAACCAAGTACCATATTTTTGTATTTCATCAATGCAAAACATCTAAAATTCAAGTTACCATACCCCAAGTGCCAAACAAGAGATACATCATCATAAGTAGTCTTTAACTCATAATTCTCACAAGAAGCATTTTCAATTGAAAAACTTTACTACTATTTATCTTCACTTTGATAACTACGCCTTTGTTAAGAATTTTACACTCTTTGTTGTCAAAAGTCACCCTGTATAGTTTTTAAAGTAATTGTCCACAATTTAACGAATTTGTAGCCAAATTGGGTACATAATACATATTATGAATAAATTTAGGAGTTCCTAACTTGCTTTGCACCAGAATCACACCTTCACTAACAATTTTTCTTACTTTGTCATCTCCAAACTTCATACTAGAGGAGAAATTATCATCAAATTTTACAAATTTCTTTTTATTTTCAGTCATGTGATAGCTACATCGACTATCTACATATCAAACATCATTATGTTTTTCTTAAGTAGACATACAAGAAAAAATACATCACCTTCTTTGTCATTTTTCTCAATATAGTGAACTTTGTTCTCTTTCTTTTCAACATAACCTTGATATTTTGGCTTATACCTGCAATCTTTTGGATTATGTGCATGGTGTGGACATCTCTCACTTCTATAATAGCAATCCTTGGTAATATGAATGGTCCTCTTGCAAATATAGCATTCTCTTCTCTTATTTTGATTTTGCCCTCTTCAATAACATTGTCCTCTATAATCATTATAATTTTTTTTCTACCTTTATAATTTTCTCCATCACTATTGTAATTACCTCTCTTTTGTCCCATGCCTCTTCCACCATGAAACTTATTTGAAGACTCACCTTTCTCATATCTCCTTGTATTTTCCATATTCACATTTGATTAAAAAGCTTGTTCTAGACTTGTAGTAGGCATTACCCTATTCATCCTTTGCTCATGCATCTCAAGAAAATTCACTAATTCACTAATAGACAATTTGGATAAATCTTTAGACTCCTTAACAATTGCAAGATGTTCAAATTTGGATGACATGTTTGTCAATACTTTTTCCACAATTTTCTTATCCGTAATATCATTACTGTATTCTCTAATTTTATTCACAATGATAATAATTCTTGAAGACAAATCTTTCACATTTTCACCTTCCTTCATACTTATATTATCAATTTCAGGCCATAAAGTTTGAAGTTTGGCCAAAATTACCTTGTTAATGTCTTTGAATTCATTCTTCAAAATTTCCTAAGCATCCATGGATTTTATTGCTCTCATAATCCTTGAAAAAATAGCTCTACTTATTCCTTGTTGAATGAGGAAGAGAGCTTTTGCATCTTTTTTCTTATTCTCCTTATACTCTTTCTTTTTGTTTTTACTTCAAGTGGTTAGAACTTCATTACTTTGAGGTTTTTCATACCCATTTCCTACAAATCTTGTGACATAAAAAGTGTTTTCATTTGTTTACTCTAATAATCATAACTCTCCTCATTTCCATCAAACATTGAAATAAGAATTTTTTGTAAACTATCTAAAGTCATAACTCTCCCCAATAATCATAAGTCTCCATCTAAAGTCATGATTTTCTTTATATAGATTTTGAAAAAAATGGATTTTTTTCAAAGGGCTTTTAATTGAAGATGATGAACGGAAATTGAAGTTCTGATACCAAATTTTTTAGAGAGAAGATAGATAAAAAGAACATACGTTAAAAATGATTGACAAAAATTAAAATCTTATCAAATTAAAAGGGGATGATCAAGAGGTCTTTTCCGTTTTTTTTCACTTTCCTATTATTCTCCAAAAGTTGGCTCTCAATTATGAAATATAAAAAAGTAAATTTAATATATAATTATCCTTCACGTTCATAGTTATTACATCACACGTCGTAAGCTTGATAAATTAAAAATTACATCACTTTCTAGTTGAATCAGAAATGACGTCCAGAGCAAGCCAGCCTTCTTGGTCGTAATAATTTGCAATTAAGAAGAAGAGTCCTTTCATTTTAGGTTGGTAGCTCAATCTGGCTTGGATGTAGCTAAAGCTGTCGGCCATCTTGTCGGCTTCCATATGCATGGAGGGGTTAAAAGGACGGAAGTGAGATCATTTTACATCCGCATGATGCATGCAGACAAGAGAAAGAAGGGGTGGGCTACAGTACTACAACCACCGCAGTCCTCGTGATTTACAAAACCGACACCATCTTTATGCATCTGGATATGTATATTTAAATTACAATACAATTTGCATATAACAGTATATTCAGAAGTACGTGGGAGATAAAATGATTGATGGGAGAGAGAAAAGCATATATATATATATATATATATATATATATCACAGCATTACTATGCATTGCCCTATATGAACCGTTGGATCAAATAGCATATGCGTTGCCCCATGTGAACCGTTAGATCTGATCCAACGGTCCACAACAACTCCTCATACCACCCTCCTTTCCCATTTTTCAGCCGCCCTGCCCCTGCCTCTGTCGGCCGCCCTGGCCTCGCCTGCCGCCCCCGGCCCTCGCCTGCCGGTCGCCCCATGCCCCTGTCCTGCCAGCCGCCCCTGCCCCAGCCCTGCAGGCCATCCCTGCCCCTGCCTCCACCCTACCGGCCTCCCTTACCGCTCCCGCCCGCCTCCCCTGCCACCCCCTGCCCCTGCCCCAGCCGCCGCCCATTGCCAACCCCCCCCCACCCCTGCTGGCAACCATGGTCCCCCACCGTCCCCCACCCCCACTACGCCCGCGCCCGTGCCCCCACCAGCCGCTGCCCCACCACCCTGGTCACACCGCGGCCTCCCCCTCTTGGCCTCGCCTAGCGCTGCAGCTCCCCCGCCCCCGCCCGACCACGTTTAGGTGTCTACCCGCTGGCCACCGGCGAGGTTGTCGGTGGTCACGCGGCAGGAGGAGGGAAGAAGCATGGGAGAAACAAGGGAGAAAACAGGTAATGGTAATTTCGTAATAAAAATTTGACTCAATCTCGACTCGAGTCAATAGTACGAAATAAATTTTTTTAAAAAATAAAATAATTTCATAATAAAAACTTGACTCGATCCAAACTCGAGTCAATAATATGAAATAATTTATTTTTAAAAAATAATTTCGTAATAAAAATTTAACTCGTTCTTGACTTGAGTCAATAGTATGAAATAATTTTTTTAAAAAAATAAAATAAGTTTTTAATAAAAATTTGATTCGATCTTGACTCGAGTCAATAGTATGAAATAATTTTTTTTAAAAAAATAATTTCCTAATATTATATAGAGTCAAAGTTTTTATTAATAAATTACTTTATTTTTAATTTTTTTCATATTATTGACTCGAGTCAAGATTGAGTAAAGTTTTTATTACAAAATTACTTTATTTTTTAAAAAAATTTATTTCATACTATTGACTCGAATCGAGATCGAGTCAAGTTTTTATTACAAAATTATTTTATTTTTTTAAAAAAATTATTTTATACTATTAACTTGAGTCAAGATTGAGTCAAGTTTTTATTACAAATTTTTTAAGAAAATATATTTCATACTATTTACTCGAATAGAGAATGAGTCAAATTTTTATTATAAAATTATTTTATTTTTTAAAAAAATTTATTACATATTATTGGCTCGAGTCGAGATCGAGTCAAGTTTTTATTACGAAATTACCATCCCCGTTTTCTCCTATGTTTTTCCCCTGTTTCTTCCCTTCTCCTGCCGCGCGACCACCCGCTACCTCGCCGGGGGCCGGCGGGTGGACGCCTGGACACGGCAGGGCATGGCGGCGGGGGAGCCGCATTGCTGGGCGAGGCCAGGGAGGGAGGCCGCGGTGCGGCCATGGTGGTGGGGGCAGCGGCTGGCGAGGCGCAGGCGCGGCGGGGTCGGGGACGGAGGGGGACTGCGGCTGCGCGGGGGTGGGGGTTGGCAACGGGCGGCGGCTGGGGAGGGTAGGGGGTGGCAGGGGAGGCGGGCGGGCGGGGGAGGCGAGTCGAGATCGAGTCAAGTTTTTATTATGAAATTATTTTATTTTTTAAAAAGAATTTATTTCATATTATTGACTCGAGTCGAGATCGAGTCAAGTTTTTATTATAAAATTATTTTATTTTTTGTAAAAAAATTATTTCATACTATTGACTCGAGTCGAGATCGAGTTAAGTTTTTATTATAAAATTATTTTATTATTTTTAAAAAAATATATTTTATACTATTGACTCGAGTCGAGATCGAGTCAAGTTTATATTACGAAATTGCCATCTCCCGTTTTTCTCCCCTGATTCTTCCCTCCTCCCGCCGCGCGACCTGGCGACCTCGCCGGGGGCTGGCGGGTAGACGCCTTGACATGGCCGGGCTGGGGCGGGGAGCCGCAGCATCGAGCGAGGCCAGGAGGGAGGCCGCGGTGCGGCCAGGGTGGTGGGGCAGCGGGCAAGGGGCATCTGGGGCAGGGCGGGGTGGCAGGGAGGCAGGGGAGGTGGGCGAGACGGCTGGGCGGGGGCAAGGGGTGGCAGGGAGGTAGGCGGGGCGGGGGTAGGGGTGGCGGCGGGGCGGGGGCAGGGAGGCCTGCGGGGCTGGGGTAGGGGCAGCCTACAGGGCGGGTTCAGGGAGACCGGCGGGAAGCGGGCAGGGGTGGCCGGCGGGCAGGAGCCGGGAGGGTCCGAAAGCAGGGCGAGGCAGAGTGTGCCTGAGGGAAACAGGTGTTTTGGATGATTGATCCAGGCCGTTGGGTCGAAATCCAACGGCCTGGATACGATGCGTTGCATATGCATTGCCAATTAAGGCAGCACATAGGCAGCGCATAGCAGTGTTTTTATATATATATATATATATATATATATATATATATATATGATGTATATAGAGAGTACATTGTGTTATGTATATTTTAGCAGTGAGCATAATGGTCCCGAGAAGAAGACAAGGACAGAAGAGATGAGGAGCAGAGCGTCCACTGGTTTGGAATCGTTACTAATATTCATTGACACTCACAACTCGCCTTTATGCGTCTCTCCTATCTGTATACCTCATCGCTCTTCTCTGTCCCTTTGTCTGTGCTCACTGCGAGTTCTCGATCCACACCAGTTCTTGCCCGGGTCCAGCAGGACGCATGATATTTCATGACGAAAATATATAATTTTTTAAAATTTTGAATTTCATGTGCATGATACTTAGGCCCTTTCACATTACACACCACCATGCTAATATATAAGTACCAAGTGAAACAGAGCAATATAGATATAAATATTTTAGTAATCAGGGAAATATACACTACTTGCTACATTAATCCGATGCATTGTGGTTAAATTCCAATGTACTACAAGATTATATGTAGACACAATTTTCTAACATTCATATATCACTTCACATACTAAGTGATAATTTATTAATTTTTATTTATGTGATATATATTCGACATATATTAATTAATTAGATTATTATTTATTGTCCTAAATGACAGATTACAGTACAAAATTATCTAACAAAAGAATCTAACTTAGCTTGCAGATATGTTACGTACGCAGTTCCATCAAACATCGAGTACTTTACATGGTAATAAATATTCTTCTACAACAGTACAAGAATGATATATCAATTGCTTAATCAGTATATATATATACATCTATCCTACTATGATGCTTCTTTAATTATATCCTGACTTACATGGATTATATATATATATATATATATATATATATATATATATATATATATATATCCGTCATATGGGCACAGACAGAAGAGCTATATCAAAACGAAACCTGCCGTAAATGTGATCACTTATTTGCGTTCAAATTAGTTGTAATCAAGATCAACAATAAACGAGACGAGCCCTTGAGGCCTGTTTATATGAGAGCATAAGGCATCCTTATCAACAACAACATTAAAAGCAGAAAATGGAAGAAAGAAACAAGATGGTCGACAGCATTAGCTACATCCAAGCCAGATTGAGCTACCTGCCTAAAATGAAAGGACTCTTCTTCTTCTTCTTCTTCCACACCATTCATTTCAAATTACTACGACCAAAGGGCCGGTTTCCACCTGCTCCGGACGTCATTTCTGATTCAAAGGAGCTAATGTCCATGCCAAGGTGTTGGTGATAATCGCTTTGTTGCATGCCTTCCTCCATCCCAGTAATCATGCCTCCAACTCCTAGGAAGTCTCTGGTCATTCCATCGGAGTCTCCAACATTGCTCACTGCAAGCTTATTCTGGTGCAACTTCGCCTCTTCCATGGCCTTATGCATGCCTTGCTGGTGTTGGTGATGCTTCATTGACATCCTTCCCAGGTTGAATCCGCCATAGCCAGACTTACGTCCATGAAAACTCGACCCAGATGTTGCTAAAGAGTTCACCAGATCTTGCAGGTTAGCATCGTTTTCCATTTGTAGTTTCATGCTGTCTCCCCCGCCATCCCCAAAGCTTCCATTGCCCCTGAAATTGGAAGATAAGCTGATGGGCATTTCACCAGGTAGTGGAGAGGAGGCCATAAACCCAGCTCCGAACAAAGAGGCGCTGTTATTGCTCGTCCTTGCACCCATTTGAGCAGCTTTCTGAAGCAATGTAGTTGCAGACATCTGCGGGAACATGGGTTCGTTTGCGATTGAAGAACCATAGTTGAGAGGGGGCGAAATCGAGCTCTTGTTGCTGCCCATGTTATTGCTGCGAAACAGCGTCGTTCCCGATTCATTGTGTCCTATTTTTGGACTGCCAAACTGATCTTGCAGGATTAAACCAGAAGCCATGAGGTGGGCATTGTTGGAGTTACTGCTCGTGTTCACGCTAGTGCTAGGGTTGATGCTTGTATTGGCGAAGAAGCCAAAGTGGGAGAGGCCAGCAGCAGCATTGGAGGGGCTGGCATTCCCTTGGAGGCCAGGGAGTTGCATCAGACCATGGAATGGCTTGTTGCTGTTGTGCATGAGGCCAAGGTAGGACTGGCTGCCTTGATCAGTAGGAAGGAACAAGTTAGAGGACGATTGGCTTGGCGGTGGCCGGATTGAAGAGGCGGCCTGGTTGGAGTCTTGGGAGAGGAGGTGGTCGAATTGGGTGCCGGTGGCACCACTCACACTGAGAAGATCAGTAGATGGTGAGGAGATTTGAGTGCCCACCTGAGAAAGACCCAACCCCATGTTGGTGCTTGAATAGAGGTGGCTGCCCAGGGTGTTGAGTCCGGTAGGATGCCTTGCACTCTCTTGAGCCAATGCATCGCAGAAGGCTCCGTGGGTTATGAAGCTGTCCCTCCTGCCCGTTAAGCACATAGGTTTGTCATGTCATGTTGATATATCGAAGTTCTAATATTGTCGTACTATCATGCTCTTTGCAGCTACGAGAACCAGACAATTTGGGAAGATGAGCTCCAATAGTAAGTTCGGAGCATTTTTATCCGACACAAAACAACATGCAATAGTTAGATTTAAACAGGTTGATTATTTATTGTCATGCAATATTCCTTTTCTTAGCGTACAGATACAATCTCAAAGCTGGAAACCCACAAAAAACAATTGAGACGGGCAAGTTTAAAGATCAGAGAGTGGAAGAAGATGTAGAAGCCAAGAGAGATCGGATGACTAAGAAGCTTAGTATGCTGGTAAGGGAATTTGCGCAAAATATTACGTCAAAATATATAATGAATCATAAAGAAAGATAAGATTTATAATAGCTGCATGGTTCTTCAATTGATGTGGGAATCATTTGGTAATATGACAATGAGAGCCATCAATCGACCATGCCGACCATTCTAGTACCTGTGCATCAATTAAAAAAATGTCCCAAATCCTTCCCCAAAACTTTAGAAGAGATCCATCCATGAAAAATAGGACACATCTGAAGTAAGTTCAACCTCACCAGTAGCCCCACACAAGACCACAGCCATTAAAGCACCCCCGTAGCTACTCTGAACGAAGAAGAAACTCGTTTCATACCAAAAGGGGGAGACATGGCTGTGCAGACATAGAATCTTTTGAGCTTCTCCGGGCTTAACCTTTTTCACAAAGAAGGGGGCTTTCAAGGGGACACGAGTCGGCCAACCCAGAAGCAAACAAAACTGATAGACTCATTGGATAGCAGCACGTGAAACCAGGTCGGGAAAAAGGGGCGGTTGTTCCAAGGGAAAGGATGCCCTTGGCCATTGAAAAACCCCGTCACTCCCCTCCCATGGCAGCCCAACACACCCAGCGTAACATTCACGTGTAGCCAGTTCCACGGCCCTTCTTCAACATGTTGTAACGGATTGTTAGAGAAAAACCTAGATGGCAAATCCTTCAAGTATGACCTACAAAGGCTACAAAAACCTCTTCCCCCAACTATCACTTGAAGGAATATGAGCTATAACAAGTAAAACAGCCCTAAGGTAGAGATTTGGAAGGAAACCCACATGTGGAATGGACTTGTTTTGTAACACAACAACTTTGTCAACAAGCTGGGTTTAATAAAATTTTAACATGGTTTATAATTTGGGATGTACCTGGAGAAAAGAATTCCACAGTCACATCTGTATTCTCTTGTACCACAGGTTTTGGAGTGAGCCTTCCAATCGGACTGAACTGCATACCTTTTGGAGCACTTATCACACTTCCACTTCTTCTCACCGTGTTTTCTGCAGTAGTGCTTCTTTATACCCGTGAGGTCGCCTAGAGCTCTTGAGGGGTCGTGATGGACGCAAGTCGGTTCCGGGCAGAGGTAGACCTTCTTTCTCATCTCCTTGGTGGTCTTCTGCTTTAGCTTCCATGGCAGGTTGTGGCCTCTCCGGTGGAGCTGCAGGTTTTGTTCCCTCTGGAACCCTTTGTTGCAAACCTCACATATGAATCTGTTGGTGGCCAAGAGGGACTTGGGAGAGAGTGCAATCACCTCTGCATCTGGATCTGTACCATGCAACGAGGAAAGAATTAGACCCACAATTACAAGGTGGAGATGATTGATTTATACAAGAATTATGCTATAGAATTGATGGATGGAATAGGTCTGAGCTACTTGCTTGGTGTGCCAGGGAGTTTCCTCTTCTTCTTTTGGGGAGCAGCTGTGGTGGACGGAGGGATGGAGGAAGTGGGCGTGGAAGAGGCCGATTGATGTTGCTGTGCTGGTTGTTTTATCTGGTTTGGACCTTCCTTTCTGATTCCAAAAAATGGAGCAGATGAAGAAGCCGAAGCCATAGCCTTCACAACTTAAGCACCTTCCTCTCGGTTGCTTCTGCTGCTTTGTTTGTTTCTTCAACAAATTGATTCGATCTCTATCACCCAAAAATTTCTAACGCTTAATCAAACCATTAAAACAACCAACACCATGGTCCTCCCTTAGGAAACCCAAGAAGGAGACACAAAAACGAGAACAAAATTGATAGTATATGGGTAATTATGAAGAAGATTCATGATATATAGACCATATACATTCTCAAAAGACTCCAAAAACTCAACAGACCCTTGAACAAGAATACATGTAAATTTTGAAAAAAAAAATGTTTTGGCCCCTAGCTAACCTTTCTTTCAGTGGGGGAACAGGAGACAAAAGCAAAAGCCAAAAGAGAAGGGAACGTGAAAATCTAAACCAAGCCAACCAGACCACATATATGTCTAAAGTATCATCTCATGCCTTCAACATTTTCCCCCTATCCTCTCCATCTTTCTGCCCCCTTTTACTCCTTGTTGGTTACCGGAGACTTGAACTGAGTCGTCAGGTTTCCATGATTTTTCTCCCATATCTATGTCAAAAATATAAAACACACATATATGTGCACCACTTTGCCCAGCTATGACGGCTGCTGCTACGTACAGTTCTGATGAAACTACGCTTGCCCACAACATGAATTAAATAGATAAAGTGAGGAATATTAATTGGATACAGGAGGAGAAGGATATGTTGGCACTCAAACATGCCGATATCATCCTGTACTACTCCACTGTGTCTTTACTAGGCGATATGCATTTGGCCATTCTGGGCCACCGACTCGTTGTATGCTATCGGCATCTCATCCCCACCAGTGTCCCAACAAAACACCTTACATCACCATCTCTGTAAAACTCGTCCACATCCACATGTAAATCTTCAATGATCCCCAATCTCTTACTCTCTAATATGTAACAAGTTGTAATACTCTACACACCCTCCTTGATATAAGTTTTTCTTAGGTGTGCCATGTTATCATGAGAGAAAATATTTTCTTCCTCCAGTCCAATGTTAACATTTAATCATAGATGATCAAATATATGGCAGTGAGACTATAGGGTGAATTAATTGTGGATTTCTTGAGAGGAAATCAGCAAGTATGGCGACAGAATGGATCTTGGGTTCAAGAGGCCAAATGGGTCAGTCGCAATGACACGAATATGGCAAAGCTAAACCTAGGACAATTGCTGTGGAGCAGTGTTTGAGAGTGGCGCAAAAATAAATTGAATGGACAGAGCAAGTTATAAAATGTCGCGTTTTATATGAGAAACTGGTTGAACAAAAAGAAGAACTTGTTTGTATCTACATTGAGGAAGGTGTACAAGTCCCTCCACTTTATTACTTTGCCTTCATATTTGGTGCTGTTTATCTTGAACGTGAATGGCTGAAAAACTTGAGAATGCCTTCCCTTCTGTCTATATTCACACCATGGAAATAATTTAACCATATAATTAATTCCATATGTATAAAATACTGGATCTTGTTGTTTTGAAGTATTGAACAAATTAATTGAAGCCATCTTAGTCGTAGCAATATGAGCTATCGATCAAGTTGTTAATGAACACTGCTTATCACATTTACACTAGGTCAATTGGCAATATATTTAAGTGCGTAGGCACTTACCAATTACATGATGGAAGGAAATCTAACAAACTTTCGTTGAAACTATAGAACCGTTGAATGTAGTATATGCAGCTCAATAAGCGTAATAAAAATTTTACTCGGTCACGAATCAAGTCAAGTTTTTATTATAAAATAAATTTTAAAAAATAAATTAATTTCATAATAAAAACTTGACTTAAGCCCGATTTGAGTCAATATGACAAATTAAATTTAAAAAATAAAAAAATAATTTTGTAATTCTCCGCGGGACCGAGTCAAGTTTTTATTACAAAATAAATTATAAAAAATAAATTAATTTCGTAATAAAATCTTAACTCTATCCCGACTTGAGTCAATATTACGAAATAAATTTATTTTTAAAAAATAATTTTATAATAAAAACTTAACTCGAGTTGGGACAGAGTCGTATAACGAAATAATTTTTTTTAAAAAATAAAATAATTTCATAATAAAAACTTGACTCGATCCAGTGGGACTCTAGTCAATATTACAAAATTAGTTTATTTTTTAAAAATTTATTTCGTAACATTGACTCGAGTGGGGATCGAGTTAATTTTTTATTGTAAAATTATTTTATTTTTTAGTATTTATTTTGTAATAAAAATTTGACTCGATCTCGACTCGAGCCAATATTATGAAATTTTTTTAAAAAATATAAAATAAATTTCTAATAAAATTTTGACTCGATCTCGACTCGAGTCAATAGTATGAAATAATTTTTTTAAAAAAATAAAATAATTTTGTCATAAAATCTTGACTCGGTTTCTATTCGAGTCAATCGTATAAAATAATTTATTTAAAAAAAATATCGTAATAAAAATTTTACTCGTTCTTGACTCGTGTCAATAGTACAAATTAATTTTTTTAAAATAAAATAAAATAATTTATTAATAAAAATTTGTTTTGATCTGGACTTTAGTCAATAAAATGAAATAATTTTTTGTACAAAATTACTTGAGCTGGCTGGGGCGGGCAGGGGCCCTGGGACATGGTGCGAGGGTGGGGCAGCGCGCCGGGGTTTGAGGCAAGTTAATAATTAAATGTCTCGGCCTCGACTCGAGTAAAGTAAATAAATAATTGACTCCGTTTCGACTTGACTTAATTAAAATTGACCCGATATCGACTCGAAGCTATTAATAAAAAAATGACTCGATCTCGATTGTAGTTAATATTCTTATAATATTTAACTAAATCAGAAATAAGACCCAGTGGATCCATCTTATATAACTTTCTTGTACATGATGAATACAAGTACAAACTTACAAGTTACAAAAGTGTGAAATTTGATTAAAGCAAATAACAATTCATGGTAATAAGTTACAAATTCGAAGCTATCATAGTCGTTCTGCATCACTACTTTGATAATCACCATCACTGCGCCGACGCCCCTAAATTGACTCCATGATTCCACTTTCAGATGGAACAATTTTTGCTTATATATTTAAAAATAAAACATGGAAAATAATCAAAAAATATATATATAACAAACATCAAAAGCAGGGTTGATTAGGCAACATTACCGTGATACAATTGCAGGGCAAGTGCGTTTATCATGCCCAACTCCCTGTTGATTACACCCATGGCATAGCCTATCTTTTCCCAAAGGGTCCACTGCAAGTTCTTTACCACTCTTCCATCTTTTACCACTTCCTTTTGTCTTTGATTGTGCAGGTGGATGAACTTGTATTCCATGATGTAGTTGTATTCCATGATGCCGATCATCTACCACCTCTTCTACCAATTTTTCTATCTCCAACAATTTTTGCTTGGCGAGTTCAAACTTTTCAGATGACGAATATGCCTTTTTGGCCCATCGATTAAATATACAGTGCAATTCTCCTCAATTTGAGAATAACGTTTTGTGACAATCACCATGAAGTTCCACTCCCTCACTATCAAAAACAACTTCCTTTGCTATGTCAATTGTCCATCTCTTCAAGATATACATTTCAGGAAAAATACCCCCTCATTCAATCTAAGTACATATAGTAAATGTCTACATGGAAAACCTTCACTTTCTAAAAGCTGACAACTACATGGCATCTCCTATTAGCTCCTTTGTAAGTAACATGTGTAACCAAGCCTTTATTATTTCTACAACATATTACATCATACTGTTCAACATCCTCCCCATCTAATTTCTTATGAGATGAGTAACAAACCATATTGTATTGTAGTTCTTCTTGAAACTTATAAAACACTTTTCGAGTATAAACCTTTACCATCGTACATTCCATTTTGAATGGGGTGACCAATTTAGGTCTTTTATATGAATTTTCAAATGCTTTTTGCCTCGTTCAATCTCTGTCTTTTGATAGCTCTCTCATATCTATGTATAAACTCAATGAGGCTATTTTTTTGTTCACATACTTTGAGTAAAATGAGTTTTGAGATTCACTTCATTGTAAACTTCTTATACCAGCTAAAAATATACCTTTACTATACACAGGCACCGAAGCATGACGAATTACATATATGGATTTCAACCACTCATTTCCCTCTACGCAATTATCTTTCATTAGTTCAATCCATTGTGATTCAAAGATTTCTTCGTTTTCCGCCCCATAAATTAAACAGTGAAATGGCTCATAAAACTCCTTCATGTGAGCAATTGCACCTAATTTTTCAGTCTCCTTCTTAAGGATATGCCAAATGCAAAAACGATGATATGTTGAAGGAAATATCAATTTAATTACTTTATCCATTGCCGTATCTTGGTCAGTAACAATTGCCCCGGGATGCCTTCCATCCATGCATTTTAAAAATGTTTCAAAAAGCCACACAAATGATTCTGTCTTCTCATTACACAAAAATGCACATCCAAATGTAATTATTTGCTTGTGATGGTTTACGCCGGCGAATGGGGAAAAAACAAGTGAATATTTATTTGTATTATATGTTGTATAAAAAATGATCACATATGAGAAAAGCTGATAATTTTTTCTTGCAATTCCATCGGCCCAAAAACAGTGCTTTAATCTTCCCTCATCATCTACTTCATAGCAATAAAAAAGGAGTCATTCATCTCTTTCATTTCCTTGAAATGTTCCATCAATAATTGGGCATCAATTTCCCTTATCTCTTTTTTATAT
Organism: Piper betle; assembly: GCA_033002965.1. Taxonomy (NCBI): domain Eukaryota; kingdom Viridiplantae; phylum Streptophyta; class Magnoliopsida; order Piperales; family Piperaceae; genus Piper; species Piper betle. Next base: position 1,171 of record JAURVB010000063.1, on the reverse strand, counting down.
CTTGTCTGCACATTTCTAATATCTTTCTTTGTACAACCAATATTTTCTGCCCCACCTGTTTCAATTTCTAGCACTGACATTAGTTGAGAAGTTTTTATGTTAGCCTCTCCGAATAGGTCAATCAAATTTCGGTGCACACTTGTAACATGCCTATGTGACCTGAGAAATTGAATTTTTGATGGTATAAGGGGTGCATGACTATGTCCTTCTTCGAAATACATGACATTCCATGTGTCCTCTTTATTCTTAGTTACCCTGATGCGTGATTGACAACCTTCTCTTATTGTAGGATGAGTTCTCTTTTTCCTTTGTCAGGTATTTCTCTTTTCGCTCATCTTCTTTGAAATGACCTTCTTTAGAACACACGAATACTTGAGACCATAACTGTTTTGTTCTCCTATGATAATTTGTACTATGTTTACGTATACCAAAACCGGCCATTTTTGAATAACTGCTGTATAAATCGAGTGCATCGTCCAAACAATCAAATTGCATTCCAACCTTCGGTTTGAACTCATCTTCTTCAATAGGATAAATTGTTGTAATATTTTTGCCTATTTCTTCTTCCTTGTATGCTTTATCTTGAAGCTTGTCCATTCTTTAAATAATATAAAATTTATAAAAACTAAGAATATTTTCAATTAAAATAAATGCAGTAAACATGCTTCAGTTAAGTCAAATTATTTTTAAATGCCTAACTCTAACCTGATTCTCGTATTCCGAAAGATGTATTTCTAGCGACCTCAACTCACAGTGACCTGAAAAATATAAATTTAGCGTCAAATATAAATATATGCCATGGAAGCCCGTTAAAAAAATTTAAATTTAACGTTAAATACTAGAACACTCACGCGCGACCGAGTCAATTTTTTGTGACTCGAGTCTGGATGATGACGGCGGGTGATTGCAGGGCCGCGACTGAGGTCGTCGGAGGTGCGGCAGGGGGGCCGTGGGAGGATGGTGGCGCAGGGCGCCGAGGGGCGGGGCAAGGGGCAGTGGGTGGCGAAAGCGGATGGGGGCACAGGGCAGCGAGGGGCGGGCCAAGGGGCAGTGGGGGGCGTGGCAAGTTTAGGAAGGGCAGGGGAGGGAGTGGTGGCAGGGGGCGGCAGGTGTGGGAAGGGGGGTGTCAAGTGTGGGAAGGGGGGTGGCAGGGAGCGGCGGGCGGGTGGCC
>JAURVB010000062.1:2500-22921 GCA_033002965.1 Piper betle | reverse complement strand
CGGTTCCTACATGATGTACGTGCTTATTTATGGGATGAACCTTTCTTGTTCAAACGCTGTAGTGACCAAGTCATTCGAAGGTGTGTGCCGGATGAAGAGATAGATAGCATTCTCCATCATTGTCACTCATCCGATTATGGTGGCCATTTTGGTGGAGCGAAGACCGCGAGGAAAGTTCTTCAATCTGGGTTTTATTGGCCTACTTTATTTAAAGACTCACATTTTTTTGTTTTGCAGTGTGATCGATGCCAGAGAGTAGGAAATATCTCAAGTCGTCAAGAAATGCCACTTACTAACATTTTAGAAGTAGAAATTTTTGATGTCTGGGGAATTGATTTTATGGGACCGTTTATACCATCTAATCAGAATCTATACATCCTGGTAGCGGTAGATTATGTTTCAAAATGGGTGGAAGCAGCTGCTTTTCCAACTAATAATGCTAATGTTGTGTTGAAATTCTTGAAAAAGCATATTTTTACTCGTTTTGGCACTCCCAGAGCTATTATTAGTGATGAGGGTACACATTTTTGTAATCGTCAATTTGATATTTTGTTGCAGAAATATGGGATCAAGCATAAAGTAGCAACAGCTTATCACCCTCAGACAAGTGGACAAGCTGAAATTTCTAATAGGGAAATCAAAAGAATTTTGGAAAAGACTGTTTGCCCTTCCCGGAAGGATTGGTCTATGCGTTTGGATGATGCTTTATGGGCATATAGGACGGCTTATAAAACACCACTTGGAATGTCTCCGTACCGGTTGATTTTTGGAAAAGCTTGTCATCTTCCAGTGGAGCTCGAACACAAAGCATACTGGGCTATTAAAAAGTTAAATTTTGATATGAAGGCTTGTGGGGAAAAACGACTTCTTCAATTAAATGAGCTAGATGAGTTCCGAATGGAAGCATACGAAAGTGCCAAATTGTATAAGGAAAAGACAAAGAAGTGGCATGATCAGAATATTTCGTGTCGTAATTTTCAACCCGGACAACAGGTATTATTATTTAACTCACGGCTGAAATTGTTTCCAGGAAAATTAAAATCACGATGGTCCGGTCCTTTCATTATCCGACAAGTATTTTCAAATGGAGCTGTGGAAATTTATAAAGAAGATCCAGGTACAAGTTTTAAAGTTAATGGGCAAAGACTTAAGCTTTACTATGGAGGTAATGTTCCCGTAAACCGAACCTTCATTACTTTATCTCCACATTAGGTATGTTGGAATAGTCTGGCTGATGACTATAAATTTAGCGCTTCATGGGAGGCAACCCATGCTTTTTATTTATTTGATATAAGATAGGTTATTTAGTTTTTAATTCGGGAGTTTCTAGTTTTATTTTGGTTTGTGTTTTATCCCCTCCAATTACTTTGTTTTAACATGGAAGTCCTTTTGTTTTGTTATTTTAAGTCTAATTAATTTTTTAGCATTGGGACAATGCATGGTTTAAGTTTGGGGGGGTTTACTTGCTAGTAGTTATTTTTAGGGTTGTGTCATTGGTGTTCTTCTTTATTTCATATTGTTCATCCAACTTATTAGTTTGTTCGATGATAGAAGTGTTCGATATTTTTCTTTGTTTGATAATATAATATGAAGAAATTCTATGGGTGTCTATATTGTGAGTTGAGTGTGAATGTTTTTCTCTATATAATTTTTGTAACTCCCAACTTTGATTTTAATGATGCTTAGATGATGTTTATACTATTGTTAATACAATTGAAGAAAGTGATCTAGAATTCTAGTAAAAATTTTCTTGAGGCGAAATCATAGGTAACTTGTCATGATAGAAGTGATGTAGGTGAGTTTGTTAACCAGGTCCTTTCAAGCCATCCTTATTTATCCTTGTTTTAGCCAATTTTGAGCCTTAAAATTGACATGTTCTGCTTGTTTTCCTATGATATTAATAGACTTAGCCTTTATTTCATTTTATGTTTATCATTGTTTGTTAATTGTCCTAACCTAAAACCTTAGTGATTGACTTTTTCCAAGGTTGGAATGAATTGATTACTAAATGAGAATGATATTTTGGGGTACGAAGGAGTTGAAAAAAATGAAAGAAAAAAATAAAGTGTTGAAATTTTATAAGGAAAAAAAGAAAAGGAAAAAATGAAAAAGAAAAAGAATATGAAAAGAAAGAAAATGAAAAAAGAAAAAGAAAAGAAAAAAAATGTTTCATTGTTATTCTATCTATTATGTGTGTTTTTGGAAGTAGAATGTGAATGAATGGATGAAATTGTTGGTGACAAGGATTTTAATTAATTTATTTCAAGCTTGGAAAGAGTCTTGAGCTAGGGTTTATTGCTTTTGATCTTAATATCTATTTTTAGCCTTTAGCCTAGCCCCATTACAACCTAAAAAGTCCTATTGATCTTGATTGACAAGGTACTTATATTAGTGGAGAGAAAATTTTCACTTGAACTTATGGAAAATTTGATTTAATTGTATTTGATGATGGTATAAGCTGATTCTAAACCCATTTGAAAGATAAGTTTGGGAGTTTTATTTTTTCTGCATATTGGGAAATATGTTTGCATCTTGATTTTACAATTGGATATCTTGTGAATTTTGGAATCTTATTATTTGATTTTAAGGAATAATATTCGTGCACTAATGAGAAGTTATAAATTGATTTGTTGGATGGGTTGTGTGAAGTGGAGGAAATGAGTTGAGTCTAGTTTAGGTTTTGCTCGGGACTAGCAAATATTCAAGTTTGGGGGTGTGATAACTCTAGAAAAGAGTTATTATTATTTGCATTTTATATTGAGTTTTTGTCATGTTTCGAGTTGTTTATATATCAATTTTATTAGTTTAGAAGTTTATTAGATATTATTAATAATGCGAGAAATTATTGTGATTTTGCTGTAAAAAGTGCTAATTAATGCTGTTCTAACAGGGTATAAGAGTTAGAAGACGATCCTTAGCCAACTAATGGGAGTTTGTAGCAACTACTTTAAGGATAAGCGAGATCTTCTTAGAGATAAGCGTGATCTTCATGAAGATATGCTGTAAAGATCTTTGGAGATAAGGATATCCTTGGACGTTAGGGATAAGCATGATCTTCGTAAGATATTCTTAATTATCTTTAGAGTTGTGGATAAACACGGAGAAGTTCTATATAAGGGGACGTCCTTTTGTGAAAAAAGAAGAGAACAACATTAGACGGCTAAGAGACGGCACGAAAGACAAGAGAAGGAAGACGAAGAATTTGGATCAGAAGAAGAAGACGCTTTCTCCAAAAGAGTTTTTCTTTATTTTGATTTACTTTTCTTTGTAATTAAACGATGTCTTTCATATCACAAATGAATTTCTTGTGTTTAATCGAAAACTTTATGGAGTAATTCTTTTCTAGGATTTTCAATAACAACTAGTGCATGGATTAATAAAAGTTATTAATTTTTATCTATGTGATTATGATGTTGGATTATCTATTTTATTCTATGCATTAATGCTATCATTAGCCTGATCACCTATTGATTGATCTAGAGATTTGATCTTGTCTAGAGATAGAAAGATTAAATTTGTCAATGAATAAAATAGCCTTTGTTCATCTATTTTAGGTGATTCACATATGAGATAGAGATATACTCATATGTCTTGGGTAACTGTTAAGGGCAAAACTTAAAGTATCATTTTGCATACACAATTTCATAGAGATATAGGAGTTGGGTGCGAGTGATAAGTTTATGGTGAATCTAAGAGATGTCATAAATAATTAATTCCTGTGGTTAATAATCCAAATATACAATTCATAGGTAAAAGTTATAACTTTAATCATATAAAGCACTAGGTGATATTGAAAATCCTAGGTTTGTCGTCTTGAGGTTAGTATTTGATTTAAATATTGCATTTTAGATTAGTTTAGTTTTAGTTTATAATTAAATCACTCTTTGAATTTTTCTTTCAATTAAGTATAATTAATTAAATTAATTTTGGTCACTGAAAATTTCTAGTAATAATTCCTCGTGGGACGATACTTTCTTATCATTTTATTACTTGATTCGGCCTGTGTACTTGTGTTATAATTTTCACATCAGCTAGGCTCAACTCGAGTAAAAAAAAAACTCGGTATCAACTTGAGTCAGGTGAATAAAAAATTGACTCGTATCAACTCTTCAAGTAAATAAAAAATTGACTCGGTATCGACTCGAGTCAAGTAAATAAAAAATTGACTCGGTATCGACTCGAGTCAAGTAAATAAAAAATTGATTTGGTATCGATTAGAGTCAAGCCAATAAAAATTGAATCGGTCCCGACTCGAGTCATTTAAAACTTGACTCGGTCCTGACTTTAGTAAATATTCTGAAATAATGCATCCTAACTCGGTAAACAATTGAAAAATTAATTTTTCGATCAACTATAATTACAAAAAATGGCATACTCTTATATATTCTGATAATATTTAAATTATGTTGATGAAGTCGACAACACATTAAAATCAAAACACATGAGAGCCATCTTATTTAACTTTCTTCTACATAATGATTTAAAGTACAAACTTACAATTTACAAATTTGTCAAGTTTGATTAAAGTCAATAAAAACTCATGGAGACAAGTTACAAATCCATAGCATTATACAGTCCATCTAGATTCGGAGCTATCATAGTCGTTCTGCATCACTGCTTTGAGATTCACTATCATCGCACCGATGCCCCTGAATAGATGCCACAACTCCACTTTTAGATGGAATATTTTTTGCCTACATATTTAAAAATAAAATATGTAAAATAATCACAAAAATTATATATAACAAAGATCAAAACAAGGGTTGTGTTAAACAACATTACCGATGTGCTGCAATTGCAGGGCAAGTGAGTTTATCATGCCTAACTCCCCGTTTATTCCAACCATAGCATAATCTATTTTTTACCATATGGTCCATTGTAAGTTTTTTACTACTCTTCCATCTTTTACCACTTCCTTTTGTCTTTGATTGTGCCAGTGGATGTACTTATATTCCATGATGTACTTGTATTCCATGCTGGACTTGTATTCCATGATGTGGATCATCTACCACATCTTCTACCAATTTCTCTATCTCTAAAAATTTTTGCATGGTGAGGTCAAATTTCTCAGATGATGAATATGCATTTTTGGCCCATGGATTAAATATACAGTGCAATTCTCCCCAATTAGATAAAAAACACTCTATCACCATAAAAAACAACTTCCTTTGCTATTTCAAGTGTCCGTCTCTTTATGATATAGAGTTCGGGAAAAATGTCCCCCTCATTCAATCTTAGTACATAGAGCAAATGCCTACATTGAATATCTTCACTTTCCAAAAGTTGACAACTACATGTGCACCTACTGTCAACTCCCTTGTAAGTAACACATTCAACCAACTCTTTATTATTTCTACATGTTACATCATACTGTTCAACATCGTCCTCATCTAATTTCTTATGAGATGAGCAACAAACCAAACTGTATTGTAATTCTTCTTGAAACTTATAAAATATTTTTCGAGTATAAACCTTTTTCATCTTAGATTCCATCTTGAAAGGAGTGACCAATTTGGTGCTTTTATATGACTTTTCATAAGATTCTTTAGTTTCGTTCAATCTCTGCCTTTTGATAATTCCCTCAAATCTATGTATAAACTTAATAAGGCTATTTTTTTTGCTCACATACCTTGAGTAAAATGAGTTTTGAGATTCACTTCTTTGCTAAATTCTTATACCAGCAAAAAAATATACCTTTACTATACGCAGGCACCCACACATGATGAATTGTATATATGGCAATTTAATTGCTTTATTCATTGTAGGATCTTAAAGATATGCCAAATGCAACGACGATGATATGTTGAAGGAAATGCCAATTTAATTGCTTTATTCATTGTAGGATCTTGATCAGTAACAGTTGCCCAGGATGCCTTCCATCCATGCATTTCAAAAATGTTTCAATCAGCCACACAAAAGACTCGTTCTTCTCATTACACAAAAAAGCACATCCAAATGTAATTGTTTGCCTGTGATGGTTTACTTTAGTGAATGGTGTAAAAACAAGTGCATATTTATTTGTATCATATGTTGTATAAAAAATTATCACATTTGAGAAAAGTTGATAATTTTTCTTGCAATTCCATCTGCCCCAAAACAATGCTTCATTCTACCCTCATCATCTACTTCATAGGAATAAAAAAGGAGTCATTCATCTCTTTCATTTCATTGAAATGTTCCAACAATAATTTGGCATCTATTTCCTTTATCTCTTCTTTATTTTTCGTCTGGACATTTCTAATATCTTTTTCTATACAACCAATATTTTCAGTGCATGACTATATTATGTTTTTATGTTAGCCTCTCCAAATGTGTCACAAATTTCGGTGCATACTTGTAACATGCCTATGTGACCTGAGAAATTGAGTTTTTGATAGTGTCAGGAGTGCATGACTATATCTGTCGTCAAAATGTATGACCTTCCATGTGCCCTTTGTATTTTTAGTTACCCTGATGCATGCATGACATCTTCTCTACTTATAGGATGACTTCTCTTTTTCCTTTGTGAGGTATTTCTCTTTGTGCTTCATCTTCTTTTATATGTCATTCTTTACAACTAGGGGTGGGCGCATACGTCCGAATTTGTTCGTCTGACCAAAGTCCGAAGCATATTCGATCGAATTTGACTGACCAAATTCGACCGAATTAAAACAAGCCAAACATGGATATTTTTGGTCCGACTGAATGACCGACCGAGTGTTTGATATTTTTCTCAATAATATAATATCTTCAACATTTGTAAGGCTAATATTATAGTTTATGAAAATTTCAAAATATAATATACAGTAAAATTAATTAAGTTTATACATAAAATTGATATTTAATATCTAAAATAACAAAAAATGACATACATCGAAAAAGGTCATTCATATGAATAATCATATCAAACCACTTCTAATTTAGTTAGCGTGCTCTCAATTTTTAAAGTCAAATAAAAAAATCAATGTATAAAAACTTTTAAATAAACATTGACATCAAAATATACTCTAGTATTACATATACTTCAAAGATAAAATATTCTAATAGTTTATTCTTCATCCAATGTAACTCACCTAGTTGCAAAAATTACTCATGTTTTCTTCATTTTGTCTTCCTCATTTTGAAATTAGTACATTTCCCTTCAATATTCTTCTATAAATAAATAGTTCTATAACTTCTAACTCCCTCTGTAAAACCTGTGACCTGAGTCAGAGTTTTTTAGTCAGAACCGGTCAGTTCGACTGTTATTTTTGAGTCGCGTAAAATTATTTTAGGCCGAATAACACATTAGGACGCGTTATAGGGTAGTTTGGCAAATTTTGTCCGACAAAATTTCGGACACACGTGGACAATAACTTGTCCGATGTTTGTCCAACTGATGCCCAGCCCTATTTAGAACACACAAACACTTGTGATCATAACTTTTTTGTTCTCTTATAATAATTTATACTATGTTTACGTACATCAAATCCGGCCAATTTTAAGTAACTACTGTAGAAGTTGAGTGCATCGCCTAAACAATCAAATTCCATTCCAACCTTCGCTTTAAACTCATCTTCTACACTAGGATAGACTGTTGTAATATGTTGGCCTAATTCTTCTTCCTCATATCCGTTATCTTGAAGATTGTCCATTCTTAAAAAATACAAAATTTATAAAAACTAAGATTATTTTCAACTAAAATAGCTGCAATAAACAAAATTTAATTTAGTCAAAGTACTTTGAAAGGCTTAACTCTTACCTGAATGCTCGTCTTCGGCTGGATTTGTTCTTGGCTGACAGATGCAAATCTGGCCTCCTCGACTACACTCACAAATATTTTTGACCTGAAAATATATTTTTTTACACTGATAGAAACATAAGTATAAGAAATCAAGAGACAACCGTTAATTGTCCTGCAAACAAATTTTTTTAATTGTTTTGTAAATTCATTGTTTAATTTTATTAGTTGATTATAAATGCTGTCACTAAAGCCCATTAAAATTTTTTTACCCTGGACGCAACGAGTTTGGAATTTCAAGGGGGGAGGCGGGCCGTGGTAGGAGGGGAGGGGGGCAACAGCAGGGGGTGAAGGGGGGGGGGAGAGGGTGGGGGCAGCAGGTTGGGGGTAGGTATAGGGGTGGTGGGGGACGTGGGGGGTTTCATGGACTAGGGTCAGGTGGATGCAGCAATTGGGGTCGGTGTGGAGGTGGAGTGGGGCTGAGGCTGAAGGGCATGAGGGCGGGGGGCGGGTGGGAGGCGGGAGGAGCCGGGGGGGGTGGTTGCTGTGAGCCGTTGGATCAGATCCAATGGCCAACAAGGGCAGCGCTGGATGTGCTGCCAAAATGGGGTAGCACATACTAGCGCTGCCCTATATATATATATGGTAAGTCTAAGATGCGCTGCCTGCCTTTTGCGGCTCAGGCAATGCATTTCATTGATGGCCGTTGGATCAAAATCCAACGGCCATCAATCATCTCCCTTATTCCCACCCCCACCCCCCCTCCCCACTTTCCTGTCACTCCCGCCCCCCTTGACCTCACCGGCAGCCGCTGCTCCCACCCGCAGCCGCCGGCCCCCCGCATTCCCCCGCTCGGCTTCCTGTCGCTCCACCAGCCCCCGCGGACAGCCGCCGGCCCCCGGCTTCCCACTGCTCCCCTCACCCTTCCCGCCACTCCTCCCGTCCCTGCCTGCAGTGGGCACCCAACGGATTTCCTGCCGTTTCCGCCCCCGCACTGCTGTGCCCCTCCCCTTGCAACCTTCCGGTTGCCCCTCGCCACGACCTGCGCGTGTCGAGGCTCGGCAATGCTCCACCTCGAGGGAGGGTTGATGGCGGCGGCAAGGTCGCTAGCGGTCGGGGTGGAGTGGCGAAAACAGGGGAGGGGGCCGATCGTCGGCAAGGGAGAAATAGGGGAGACTCGATGGCAATTTGATAATAAAACTTAGACTCGCTTCTTACTCTGGTTAATATTATGAAATAAATCTTAAAAAATATAAAAAACTTGACTCGCTCATGACTCGAGTCAATATAATTAAATAAATCTAAAAAATACAAAAAACTTTGACTGGTTGCGAGGTGGCGACAGTAGTGGCTGGCGACATCGTTGGCTGGCAAAACAAGGGAGAAGGTAAGGGAAAAGAAATGCCTTTAGGTGCGGGGTCGAGTCAAATTTTTATTACAAAATAAATTTAAACAAAAAATTAAAATGATTTCATAATAAAAATTTGACTCCCTCCCGACTCGAGTCAATATTACTAAATAAATTTAAAAAAATATAATAATTTCGTAATATAAACTTTACTCGCTCCAAATTCGAGTTAATAATTTCGCTCCCAAAAAATATAAAAAAATACAATAAAAGGTAATTTTCTTCGTGATGTATTTTGTCATGGTCCCCTTGGACTCCCTCTGAACGAGCTAGAAAAGCTGAGCATACAGATCGTAGCAGCAGAAGCTACCATGACCGTGACAGCTCTGAACATTCCTTGCGGTTTCCACTTGATATATGTGGGTCTCGACCGTCATGGTAGGAGTCCCGTTCACTTTGAGCAATGCCCTCTTGAGAGAAATCCCAACTTTAGGGAGTGTACACTTAAGCATCTCTAGCTAATCCAGTCATGTTGCACTGCTAGACACACTCGTCAATCTCAGTACATACAACAAATGCCTACATGGAATACCTACACTTTCCAAAAGTTGACAACCACATGTGCGTCTACGGTTAACTCCTTTGTAAGTAACACGTGCAACCAACTCTTTATTATTTCTACAACATGTTACATCATACTGTTCAACATCCTCCCCATATAATTTCTTATGAGATGAGTAACAAACCAAACTGTATTATAGTTCTTCTTGAAACTTATAAAATATTTTTCGTGTATAAACCTTTGCCATCTTACATTCCATCTTGATTGGGTTTTCATAAGATTCTTTTGCCTTGTTCAATCTCTGTCTTTTGATAGCTCTCTCAAATCTATGTATAAACTCAATAAGGTTATTTTTTTATTCACATACCTTGAGTAAAATGAGTTTTGAGATTCACTTTGTTGCGAACTTTTTATACCAGCAAAAAATGTACCTTTACTATACACAGGCACCCACGTGTGACGAATTGCATATATGAATTTTAACCACTCATTTTTCTCCATGCAATTGTCTTTCATTATTTCACTCCATTGTGATTCAAATTCTTCTTTGTTTTCGGCACCATAAATTAAACTATGGAATGGCTCATAAAATTCCCTTTTATGAGCAATTGCACCTAATCTTTCACTTTCCTTCTTAAGGATATGCCAAATGCAAAGATGATGATTTGTTGAAGGAAATATCAATTTAATTGCTTTATCCATTGCAAGATCTTGATCAGTAACAATTGCCCCTGAATGCCTTCCATCCATGCATTTCAAAAATATTTCAAACAACCACACAAACGACTCAGCCTTCTCATTACACAAAAAAACACATCTAAATGTAATTGTTTGCCTGTGATGGTTTACTTTGGTGAATGGTGCAAAAACAAGTGTATATTTATTTATATCATATGTTTTATCACAAATCATCACATATGAGAAAAGCTGATAATTTTTCTTGCAATTTCATCTGCTTAAAAATAATGCTTCAATCTACCCTCATCATCTACTTCATAGTAATAAAAAAAGGAGTCATTTATCTCTTTCATTTCCTCGAAATATTCCATCAATGATTAGGCATCAATTTCCTTTATCTCTTCTTTATTTTTTGTCTCGGTATTTCTAATATCTTTCTCTATACAACCAATATTTTCAGCCCCACCTGCTTCAATTTTTAGCACAAACATTAGTTGAGAAGTTTTTATGTTAGCCTCTCCAAATATGTCAATCAAATTTCGGTGCACACTTGTAACATGCCTATGTGACATGAGAAATTGAGTTTTTGATAGTGTAGGGAGGGCATGACTATGTCCTTTTTCAAATGCATGACCTTCCATGTGCCCTTTTTATTTTTAATTACCCTGATGTATGCTTGACAATCTTCTCTAATAATAGGATGAGTTCTCTTTTTCCTTTGTGGGGTATTTCTCTTTGTGCCTCATCTTTTTTAAATGTCCTTCATTGGAACACACAAACACTTGTGACCATAATTTTTTTGTTCTTCTATGATAATTTATACTATGTTTATGGACACCAAATTCAGCCATTTTTGAATAACTACTCTATAAATTGAGTGCATCGTCTAAACAATCAAATTGCATTCCAACTTTCGGTTTGAACTCATCTTCTACAATATAACAGAATCGGGCGCCCACTGGGGGCGGAGGGCCACCGAATCGGGCGATGGCGGAGTGCGGGGGGGTGGGAATCAGCTGTGGCGGAGGGGGGGGGGGGCACGCCACGGCGGCGGGCAGGGCGGTCGTGGGCGGGAAGGCGGGTCGGGCGGGTAGGCAGGTCCATCAAAGGGTGGTGGGTGGATTGAACGAGAGCCGCTGGATTTCGTTAATACAGCGCGTGGTGCGCTGCAAAACCATGCAGTGCACCATAGCAAATTTGTATATATATATAATATTAGCGAAAAAAATAATGAAAGAGAACGAAAACGAGTAGTTTATAAATATGAAATTAGTGGTAGGGTACCCAAGCAGAGGCAAAGACAACATTGTGACCCTTCCAGGTGAGAAGCAAATCATGGTCTTCCTCTCCTTAAGCCCCCATCCCGCAGCGTGCTCATCCAGCACTCTCTGCGCTTCCGTCACCGCCTCCTCGCGGAAAGGTAGGCCACGGAAGCCGGCAGCTTGCATCCGCTGCGCCCACCGGTTTTTGGGCTCAGCTCGCTCCACCCGCTCCATCCCCTCCTGGGCTATTACGTTCCCAACTTTCCAGCACAGATCCGCTTCGTACCACACCCTCTGCTTGCTCCCCCTCGGCAAGAAGGTATCCATTATATCATATGGTATCCACAGATAGTTGAAGGCAGACCTTAGCCTGCATACCAAACTGCTTGAAGTGAAATCTGCCTCTTCGTCCACCAGTATCAATATGTTTGGGTCCAGGCTTCTGAGCGATTTCAAGCACATTGATCGGATTGACATTGGCAGCGGCCTAACATTGTTTCCGGATAGTAATGCACCACCAGTATGTACTGTTTCGTTGGGGACACAGCGCATCATCATCTGGCAGTTAATCACCAGAGCTTCTCGTCCTGCAATTAATTCCAGTCGTCCGCGAGTACTACAGCCGCTAATGTCGTGAGCTGAGACTAGCCCTCGCTGGTACCGCACTTGGTCGATCAACAGGGAGAAGCCATCCAAGGAGGAGCAAGGGATGATTCTGAATTCCATGGCCACATTTCGGAAGCGAGCGAAATTAACCAGCCTTGCTCCTAATTCATGGTAGGAGATGCCCAGGGTTGGTGGGGTGCCCGCAGCGTGGCCGGCCACAGTTAGCCTCATGAAGGGCGGGCCTTCAGGGCGAGCCGCGAGGGCATCGATTAGGGTGGGCAGCTGCATGCAGTGAGTGACACTGAGATCGACGAGGTGCACGCAGGAGAAGCCCTCCACGGCCTCTATGATGGCAGCGTTGGCGGCGGCGAATCCGAAGCGGTGCCAGGGAGTAAGGTCGATGAAACCCGCAAGGTCGATGACGGAGAAGCTGTGGGTTGGGAGGCCGCGGACAGCTTCCATGGAGGCTGCGGCAATGGCCTCGCAGCCACCGATTTTGGCTGCGCGGGCCGTGAGGGCTCGGAGGAAGGCAGCGGCCAGGCGCTGGTTCGAGTCGCCGTTGGGAAGGGCGATGTTGTTGAGAACCCAAAGCAGCTGCTGGGCGAGGGTTCCGTCGTTGTTGTCGATGGCGTTGGCGCAGTGGACGAGAAGCTGCTCCATGCAGTTAGCGTCTCCGAAACTGCCCTGCAAGCTGCCATTGCCGCCTCCGCCTCCTCCTCCCCTTCACGGCCCTTGGAAGACGTTGGGAAACCTGGCCTTGGCCTCGTCCTTGCGTAAAGCTGGTTTCTCATGTGCATCGATGCCGGCAATGCTTCTGTGAACTGCATCATATCGTTTAGATTAACAGTGACAGCCGCAGGTATATATGTTAAGTATACATGCAATATATATAGGTAGATCTAAAAGAATAAAGAAGAGAGAAAAAGAGCTAGCTAACTAGCTAGCTAGGAGGATTATATATCTTGACTCATGGATAAGGATCCGGGGCCGAACTAATGCATTCATAAGAGAATTAATGGAAAATCGGAGGTGAAAAGTAGAGGAGGAATGGGACGAGTCGGAGCATCGGGGATCGAACCCTTTCTGAAAAGGGTAGATCAAAGCGAAAATGGACAGTTCAGCTTTAAGGATTTGTAGTTGTTCCGATGATATTAAAGGAGAGGCGTCTGCACATCCTCAAAAGGATCAACTGTAAGTCATGAGTTTTCTACTGTGTAAGTATATGGCCGGGAGCCCCGCTCGTAGCTAGTTACTACCAGCGCTGCAGGCATGGATAAGGGTCAAAGATTGCTAATTATTACGAGACTTAAAAAATAAAATTAGAGAAGAAAATTTGAAAACCAATATAAAGGAATGGTAGCTAGTTACTACCAGCGCTGCACACTTCAAGGAATGCTTAATTCAATGCACTTGGGTTTCTTCTCGCACTCTATCAGGATATACAACGACCGTCAATTTGCAATAGAAATCTTTTTTCGATGAAAACTCAAATTCATAGTTATTTTGTATGGGAGAGAAAAAGAAGAGATACCTGCAAATTTTTCTGTCTCCATAGATAGGGTGAGGGAATGAGTTTTTCATTAGGAGATTTGGCTCCGGCTAGCTAACGTTTGTGGCGGATCGAGCTTCAATTAGAGCTAATGAAGGGATACGGAGCATGCAGTATAACCTGAGTGAAAGAGGGAGAAACAATATTAATACTGTAGCTTGTTATAGCATGGGCGTTTGTATTTTTGTTAGTGGAGCATGTGAAGCAAGCCGGCCAGGTGGTTGTCTTGACGTAAGAGTTGAAGTTTGGCATGTAATGGGCGGGGAATTAGGTTCGCTGTTTGTTTACAGCAAGTCTGCTAATTACGGGCGTGCATGATAAATATATACAAATGATCCCATGGGAAATTAATAAGCTCAAGGGGCCTCACAGATGCATTCATGCATGCAAATCGTATTCATACTGTTTGGATCCTAGCACGTATTAATCTGATCTGTGACCCTTTTCAGCTTTAAATTGATTTCCCATGGCATGCATATTTATTTCAAGTAAATGCTCTCCAAATCCATACTGTTTTCGCCTATTACCCGACCCCTCTGTCTCTCGTGTTTTGAGCCTTTCCGTCAGACCGGGATAGCATCTGCAGCATGTAAACAAAAGGAACATTTTGGACCTCTTGATCAATCTTTTATGTGATGACGTATATATAATATCGTTAATTGAGCGAGTCAATTCGTGAGTATTTAATATATGACTTTGTTTAATTTAACTCGAAACTCAAATTTTATGAACAGAGCTTGAGGCAACTCAACTCGACTTGGTTATAACTCGTATTCGACTCGTAGTTCAACTTGAACTCGACTCAATAAAATAATATAATAATATAAATTTTATATTATATATATATTTACAATATAATAACAAACAAGTGAGATAGTTGACATGGTAAGTATTTAAGTTGGCAACCTCAAGGTTGTGGGTTCAATCCCCATTGATTGTAATTTTTTTAAGTGAGGTACTTTTGACTTTTAATTGAACCGGTTTTGAGCTTACGGGTTTGAACTGTTTAAGTGTATTCGAGCTCGAGTGGAGCTTGAACATATAAAAGATAGAGTTTGAACTTCGATCTCGAGTCGAGTTCGAACGAGTTTCGAATTATTAAACAAGTTGAGCTCGACTCACGATGGAGAAAAATAAAACAGATTTCTAAGTTCAAAAACAAAATTTTCTCAATTTATTGTTCAAATAGAAATGGCTAATCATAAAGGAGAACATATTTGGTTGCCGAGAGATAATCAATTTTGTTTCCGCAAACAAATCTGGCGACCAAATTTATCAAATATTGGTGACGGAAATTATGTCTCGTAGGCGACATCGACTAAATCTTGTCGTGATAGACATTTATAGTGTATCTCCCGCCAGTGTCCATTAGGTTTGGTTAATTTGGTCAATATACATCTTATACATCTAAATTGGTTCACCTTGAAAAGAAAATGATTTTTGGTTTTTATCTTAAAGTTAAGATGAGGAGATCAATATACAAATGCATTAATGACCTTTTTGGAAAATATAAATACCATTAAATTCTGAATCACAATAAATATATCAGCTTCGACTAATGGATACCCTATATACACTAATGGAGACGACGGTGGGGGCGGGGGAGACGGCGGCTGGGGCAAGGGTAGGGTGCGGCAGGTGTGGGGAGGCAGGGGGAGGGAGGGGCGGTAGGGGTGGGAGGCGGGGCAGGGCGCAGGGGCCAGGGGACGGTGAGGGGAGGGCAGGGGCCTGACCCGGTGGGGGCAGATGGCGACGGGGGCGGGGGTGGGGTGCAGTAGGTGTGGGGAGACAGGGGAGGGAGGGGGTGGCAGGGGGCGGGATGTAAAACCCACGATTCGAGTCAGGGTTTTATATTCGAAACCGGTCGGGTCGACCGTTATTTTTTTCGAGTTGAGTCAGTTTCAGGACACGTGTACCGAGCCGATGCGAGTCGCGTGTATGAGCTATGAGGGTCATGCGTACCCAAGTATATGATGATAACGTCATGAACACAGCAGAACAGAATGAGTTATCAGATATATGAGAGTATGCCAGTCATTTTTTTTTATTTTTATATATAGTGGATCGTAGAATTAGTATTAGGCCGTTTACCGCGTTAGGACGCGTTCGGGCAGTTTGGGTGGGTTGATAGTTCTAGAGCATATCATTATAATTTTTTTGGTGTTGTTTGATTTTACGGGATTTTTCCCGATTTTTATGAATTTTTTTAGGATTTAATACGAGTTAGTTATGATACTTGACTCGAGCCGGAGACGAGTCAAGTATTATTTACGAGTTTGCCACCCATTTTCACCCCGACTTTTTCTTCCCCCGCGCCCAAACCCTCGCCCGCGCCGCCCCTGTTCGCGCGCCACCGCCGCCACGGCCGGCGCCGCCTGGCCGTCGACCGACGCCACCCAGCTCGGCGACGACGTCGCCCTGCCGCCCCGACCAGGCCCGGCCACCATCGGGCCGCCGCGACGCCGGAATCGCCACGCCTAGCGCCGCCGCCGCGTTGCGGTCGCGTCGCCGATTCCGCCGCCGGCGAGCATCGCCACCACGATCAGGTGGTCGCCTCAGCACCGTCGACCACCCAGTGACGCTTCCTGACCGGAGCGGAGGCCGTTGCCGCCGTGGCCGGCCGGATCTAGCAACCACCACGGCCGGCCTCTGTTTTGCCGTTTTCCGGCGAGCCGCCGCCTCCATTGGCCACACTGAGGTCATAGATGAGTCGGGCTCGCCGAGCCGGTTCCGAGGGTACCCAACACGACCCCTTTCCGACCAGTAGACGCCGCCGGCGATTGTCGCCGGAAAACCATCGGAAGTCGCCGGAAAACCGCCAGTAGCTGCCGGAAAACCACCGGAAAATTGGAATTTCTGGAATTCGCTGGAATTCACCGGATCTTCCGCGGAGCTCACCCAGTTGGACTCGATCGAACATCGGACGCCGAGGAGCGCCGAATTCGAGCTCCGAGATGCGCGACGGAACCCTAGCCGTCGCCGATTGCCGACGACGTGAGGTATAATTACCTCCGATTTGATTATTTAAAATTGATGATGATTGTTAGCACAGCATGCTAGGATTGGTTTATGATGTGATTGATAGTTTATGGAGGTTAAGTGATTTAATGAAGTAAGTAAATTGAGCATGATAATCGAGTAATGTAACTTAGGAAAAATACAATAAAATTGGTAGGAATAGGATGGGTAGAATTATTTTCATATTTACGATTAGTGATGTGATTAATGTTTAATGATGGATGAAACGATGAGTTGCATGATGAGATTAAGTGTGAGTGAAGAGTAAGCAATCTAATGAAGTAGATCAGGTCAGAGCATGATAAGTGACCACGACATAAGTTACAGACACGTAATAAAATTAGTATGAATAGGATGAGCTAGGATTAATTAATTTTTATGATTTTCTGATTGTTATGTTGATGGATGCTTGCATTGTGATTGTGATGTTATTGAGTTTGATGCATCATTTAGTTAGCGGGCGTTAGTATTTAGTTTTGATGTGTAGGTACGAAGTAGGAGCTCGCCGCCTAGGCGCGATGACACGCTTGGAGCTTCTACCAGGTCCGTTTAGGACTCGTCTTGTTTTACGCTCTTCCATTGTATGTTTATTTTATTATTGCAGGGCGGGTTAAGTGGCGTTTTATTGGATCCCACTTAACTCGGGCCATTTAATCGAATATTTCCGGATTAATAACCCCTCGAGGATGAGATCCCTCGAGGATGATTTCGAAAACAAGATCCACCACAAGTTGCCTTCGGGCCTATTATATGAATCCCTTCCCAGGCCTATATATATAGTTTTATCGAGTTTTCAGTGAGACGAGAGATGGAGAAACCGACTGCACGTACCATGCAGAGGATGCCGTGACAGTCAAAGCGGGCTCTGGATTAGTGCCAGCGGACTGTTCCATTCCCGAGGGATCCTGACAACTCCGCGTTTGAGTTCCTCACACCCGGAGAACGTGGAGGTTTACGGGTACTGTTTAGTACAGCGCATGTCCGGACTTGTGGTTCAAAGGGTACTAAAGGCGACTGCCTGAGAGTACTCGGCCTTCGTGCTCAAGGCCAGGAGAGATATGGAGGTTCGGAGAGGGCTTAGGATAAAGTTTCATGAGAAGTACTGAAAAAGAAGTGCTGAGAGTAGCACAGTACCAGCAGCAGAGCAGTAAGTTCGGGATGCTACCGGGTCTGCAGCCCAGTGGCTCCTCAGTAGTGCCCTTCAGAGTGTTCACGTGGAGTATGATGTTTTCTTTCAGATGAGAGTTTGCTCTCATAGCCAGTTTGTTATAGTTATTTTATTTTCCGGACCAGTAACGCTTGTTACTGACGTTTTCTTATATATATGTAGGTGATAAGCACGAGATGGATGAGCCAGCCAGGACGGAGGAGCAATGAGGTCTTGTGCACACACATGTTAGATTTCTGAATGTTTAATATTGTATGATTATGTTATTATTTTGTGAATGACATGATTAAATGTTTAATGCATGACAATGACATGAAATGAAATGATCAGAGTAGCGCAGCAAAAGTGGGGTTAGGACCCAAAGTTCAGAGAATGATGAATATAGTAGATTAGAAGCTTGTGTGAATGCTATTGTTGCTATGCGTATATATGTTAGAATATGCGATTTTGACAGGGTGGCCCCTAATTGTATTTTTAGGGAAATTCTATCCCTTTCGTTTTAGAATTTTTACTAATTTTGATTGTGATTGTGATGGTGTGAAATTTAATTTGCATGTCATTCATGTAGTACCATGTTAGGATTTTGAGCATTTATTCATTCACGATAGATCGTATCTTCATCTTAAGACGCCGAGATTGGATCCGCATGAGTTAGGTTCGGATTAGCCGACCTAACCGGGGCCTGTAACATGCCGGTTCGGTTCACGAGCGTGAACCGGATTTGGGGTGTTACACGGGATGCAGGGTAGGCATGAGGGCCGGGGGCGACGATGGGGGCAGGGGCCTGGGCCGGCGGGGGTGGGGGTAGGAGCGCCGCGGCGGCAGGGGCAGCGGGTTTGGGGAGGGCAGGAGGGAAGGGGAGGGGGCAAGGGACAGGAGAGGGCGTGGGACGGTGGGGCGGGGGTAGGGGGAGACGTGGGCAGCATTGGGGGCGGTAGGTTGGGGAGGTGTCGATGGCCGGGGCCTCGCGGGGTTCGCGGGAAGGAGGCGAACAGGGCGGGGATGGGCGAGAGGGGTGGTCGGCGGGGACGGGCGGCCGGGGATGGGCGAGAGGGGTGGTCGGCGGGGATGGGCAAGGCCAGTGGTTTATAGAACGACGATTGGCAGGAAGACGGGCGTGGGAACGGAGCGCGGAAAGCCGCCGGCAGATGATACGCTGCTGATGCGTATAATCACATATAGGGAAATTTTTTTAAAATTTTAAACATACGGGATATATATCATAAATTAAGATCCATATAATTATAAATTAAAATATTTATCAAAGTAAGTAACAACTATAGTTGGCTCTTGAAACCCAAACAGAGAGGTTTCCATTGACAAATGCTTTGCTTATCCTTATTCAATGACGCCATCGTGGATCCCACGTGCATTGTCTTGTTACTGATCATGCTAACGTGGCCATCCGACATCATGAATATGATTTGTGCTAGATGTACCCACGGAAAAATTACATGTGGTCCAATTGACGGAGGATCAAATTGCAAATAATTACACACCATACACCGTCATAATCGGTAATTCTCCATCCAATAATTTAAATTGAGGAGCTATAATGGGCATTTATATATAGTTTAATAAATAATTATCCAATGTAAACTAATAGAAGAAAAATTAATGGTGCAGATTGAAGTTTATAAAATTTATATTTAAAACAGGTTCACATTAAGGCATCCCTGTATATATATAAAATAGAGTGTGAACTTTTTGTTAATTATGACCATTACATCTTTTATTTAATGATTCAAATTAAATAATTATTCATTGAATTATAGATGACTATCCACCCATAATTACTCAATCTAAACTATTAGATTTTATATATATATATATATGCAAAAATACCGAATTTTTAATTGTCCCGTTGGATCCATCCGATAACTAATTTCTTTTCATTTTCCCATCCTTTAGTTCACGGGACCCGCTAAAGAATATGTAGTTGTTGATCACCCAACTTGTGCGGCCACCTCGCCATCGAAGAAGAGCCTTACTGCCCAAAGACACAACCTCTTCCATGAATTCTCGTCTAAACAAAGTTTACACCTTTTTTATCTTTGTAAAACTTTCTATAGAAGAGGTAGAGTTTAGGATTTAGGGTTTAAGGTTTAAAGTATATTGTTTAGGATTTAAAGTTTAGGGTTGAGGGTTTAAGGGTTAGGGTTTAGGACTTATAGTTTAGGGTTTGTAGTTTTAAGTTTACAATTTAGTGCTTAGGGTGTAAGGTTTACGGTTTAGGGCTATAAAGTTTAGGCTTTAAGGTTTAGGTTTACGGCTTAAGGTTTAGGGTTTATCACTTATAGTTTATAGGTTTTGGAGTTTTAGGTTTATGCTAGGAGTTTAGGGGTTTAGGGTTTAGGGTTTAGGGTTTAGGGTTTAGGGTTTTAGGGTTTAGGGTTGGGTTTAGGGTTTAGGGTTTAGGGTTTAGGGTTTAGGGGTTTAGGGTTTAGGGGTTAGGGTTTAGGCCTTAGTGGTTTAGGGGTTTAGGTGTTTAGGGGTTTAGGGTTTTAGGGTTTAGGGTTTAGGGGTTTAGG